>MQRK01244433.1:431-24590 GCA_001938485.1 Girardia tigrina
ATTTAACAAGTAGAAGAGTAATTTATACTATTACGTGAAAAATTATACAAGCAAGATTGATAATAATATTTGTTATTGAATCGAAAAATAAATCGATATTAATTATCGTCTCAATGGATGTTATAATAATTACTTAACGTGTTTTTTTTGGACACTAATGTTTGTAATCCTGAATAAATTTTCCTCATCGAACGGGTTATATTTATTTATTTCCTTTTTTAATTAATTGCTGTGTTAGTTAATTGAGTAGTTAGAAAGTTATTTCTCTTTCATTTGTATGTGAGATTTGCTATTTTGGCAAACGTAAAAATAGCAAATTTTACACATACTTATAATCCCGTTTATGATCCCGATGCTCTATGCACTTCTCTAAACAAGCAACAAGAAACATATTCACGAATGATTAAACTAATCCGTAATGCTTTACCTACATTTACTCCGACGAAAATTTCATTAGATTTCGAGCTCGTAGTCATCAATTTATTCATACAAGCCTTCCCTGATGCTGACATTGTCAAGAATGTTAAGCTTCATCTAAAATCTCGATGCAACAATGATGCAAACTTTGCTTTGCAAGCTATCATGATGGCTGCACTGGCTTTTGTTCCAATCTTTAGTTTGGATGATACCGTCGATGCTCTGAGAGGAATCGCTATAAACTAAGAGGTAGATTTTTCGCTCATCAATAGAGAATTGATCACGGTGCTTAATTATTTCGAAGATACATACATAGGAAGAATTCAAAGAAACAATTGTCGTGGTCAGTTAATCTTTGTTCCTCAAATCTGGTCTTGCTATGAATGTACCAACAATTATGCAGAGGCTGCTGATCGTCACTTACAAACGGACTTTGGTGTCTGTCATCACACTTTATGGTAGTTCATTTATATTTTGCGTAAAACTCAGAAGTCGATTGATCAGAACTATGAAGAATTTGTGCGTGGTGAAGCTCCAAACTCAAAAGCAAAAGAAAAATCACAAACTGATTTACGTATTTTGTACATTGTCAATCAAATCGAAAACTGTGAATTTGGAGAATACCTGTGAGGAATCGCTAACAATTTTATGATGGATTAGATCTTACTTATTGATTTGATGTAGTTTTAGTTCCAATTTAATAGAGTTTTTATTACTAAAGAATATTTTTCTTAATATTAACAAAGCTTATATTCTTTTATATATTTTAATCTAAATCTTATTGTATTTTATTAAGTGTTGCGCCTTTTAGCTTTTACAGAGGTCAAAGTCGGAAGGCCAAACATCCGGAGACCAAACGGGTTGCTTCCATATTTTTGGATTCAGAAATTCTATTGGTAGAAACAATGTTTAAATTTTGTTTAGAACGCACTGTGGTGGTTATTGTTTGGAACTCAAGAGCCAGTTGGAAAAATTTTGAAGATATAGATTGTTTGAAATATTAATTTTTGTATATTCGGAAATCAATGGTCATTTGAAATTATTAGTCAAAGTTGTTGGGTTCTTGATCAAGATTATAATTCATTAACACCAAAACTTTATTAATAACACAAATAACAATTATTTAAACAATTTTTCTTGAGGAACTTTCGTTTTCGTTTGACCAAATTTCTTATGCATAAAAATATGGAATTATAAATACTGATAAGTTATTTATTAAAACGAGATTTTTAAAAATTAAATTTTTTTCTTTAATTTTATAGATTAAACATTCGATAAAAATTTGATTTAAAATCAGCAAAATTTATTTTAACCCAAATTAACAAAAAAAGAGTTTAACTTTTTATTTATTATCAATATTTAAATTTAAAATACAATTTACGAATTCAAAATACAATTCACGAATTTAAAATACAATGTATGAATTTAAAATAAAATTTTTATTATTTGAAATATAATTTACGATTTTAAAATACAATTTACAAATTTAAAATACAAAAATATTTAATTTAAGCAATATTTAAGCTTATTATTATTTAATAGCTATTCATTAATTATAAAAAATTTAATGGCAGTTTCTATATATATTTTTATTAACTCTTTATCGAATTTTAATTGCCAAAATTTCCAATTGGCTTTTAAATTTAAATTATCTTTTTTTATTACATCTCTGAAAACAAAAATTTCATAAAGTTATTCTTCCGAATAACTTTTAAAATAAATGCAAAACAATTAAAAGAATACAATTAAAATTCAATTATTTATGAAAATAACTTTTTTAAAATTAATTAAGATATTTTTTTAGTTATAACTGTTTTAGAAAACTTTTGATTTTAATTATTTCCTTATTTTAGAGATTATTTATAAAAAATAATTATTTCAAAAATTTAAAGAATGGACCTGTCCTTCACTAAAGTTATGAAATAAATTAGAAGAATTTTTTGTGGAACGAAAATTCACAAAAGGAAATTAAAGTTCAATAGTAATATTATATTTAAGATCGATAAAAATTTATTAAAAAACGTTTCTCAAATAATTTTGTGTGAAATGTATATTAGATAAAAAAAAGATATTGTTTAAATACTAGCAAGTAGGTGGGGAATTTGATGAGTGAAAAAAATAAAAATTACTCGTCAATAACTGTGCTTTATTATCACCCGAGTGATATGCCCACCATATGTAACAGTTATCATGGCAAATTATCAAGAGATGATTGGCGAAAACAGAGTAGAATGTTGATGCTTGTGTGTGTTTTGACTTGCTGTATTCCCGATTATTTTCATAACCAATAGAAGATGTTATAGTTTGACTTCGTCCACGGCTTCTGACTTTAATTGTGAATGCGAAATTATCTATCGCGTTTTTGTGGATTTAAATGATTGAAACTGGTGGTTGTCGTTCAGACACATTGAAGATGAATAATGTTTTATGTTTGAAAGAAAAAAGATTACATAAAAAAGGAAGATTAAAAATGATTATAAAAATATTAAAAATAAAGAGAAAATTGAAATAAAAATTTAAAAAATTCGTTAACTGAATTTATATTATTTATATATTAAAAAGCGACCTTGAATGTAAATGTTTGAAAATAATTTGTGCGTGACAAGAAGTTTAAGTTTTGTGAAATTAAAAGACCGTTGTCAGTGTGAAATAAAAATCGTCATGTGTCTGTAGGAAATTAAGTCATTTGTCAGCTTGAAATTTAGAATTTTATGAATGCTAAAAAAAATGTGATGGAGAAATTAAAAAAAAATTTGTTTTAATAATCAAATTTTCGATTGAAAGAAATGCCGCGATTAAGATTAATTAAAATGTGGAGGATGATAAAAGGTAATCGAATACAGTTTGTCATGTACGAGTAAATGGGTGTGTGAAGTGCGAGAGTGCTGATCGATAAGTACAGTGTCCCGTGTGGCTGCAGGTACTATATCAAATGTCTTCGCGGGTATTCGAGTGGGGAGTGGAAAATGGATCCCAGAGAAGCAGTAAGATATTTTTTCCAATTCTCGGAGATTTAGGGACACATATCCGATGCCGCAGCACCAATGTCACGTAACTGCGCCCACTCTGCTAACAACAAAAATGTATTTTATGTAATTGTGATGCTTATTTTTAAAATTAAAATCTAAATTTTGTGTTGATTTTCTTACATACTTGTGTGTTTGTATATTTCGATAAAGAAAATTTTTTGAACGGTTTATAATTTTTATGTCATATTTTCACGTTTTAAAAATAAAGGAAAGTATCTCTTATTAAACTATAGGATGTTTATCTTTTTACAAGTTTTTTTCTAGAATATATCTACTGTCTAAAAACAGAATTTGGTGTATTAATTAAATAATAGAATGTAAATAAATTAATTAAGTAATCGTTCTTAATTTTTTTGAAATAACATGTCACGGAATTTTAGTTTATATGGAAAATTTCGGCTCGATCGAGTAATGAAAAGTGGTTCAATTTAAGCAGTGTATTTTTGGTCATGATGATATACACATATTAATATTTTGAAAGCTAATTGTAGGAATTGAATAATAAGTAGAATAATAATTTTATGCTATTACTAAAAACTACAGTAAAACTAATATTATTCGAAAATATTATTATTTACAAAGTTTTTCTAAACCGACAATTTTAGAACAAATATTTAAAGAATCATGTGATTCAATAAGACCTATTGAATATTTCAAATAAATAATATAACGATAAACAATAAGCCTGTATGGTTTAATCAATCACCACACACACACACACACACACATATATATATATATATATATATATATATATATAAATCCTTTAACCTTTTATTCTTAAGTTATACATATTGTATACAATTATCACAATGAAGACTAGTATTTGGTAAAATTTTAAATAAACAGTGAAGTGATATTTCTAAAAATTACTAAGATGAAATAATTTTTTACTTTAAGAATACATAGATTATGCTTGTTTTGGTCATGTAGTAGCTCAAATAACGCAGTCTAAGTAACAATGTAACCCTTGAAATTGTGACATCATTACTATTTGAACCATACATACAAATACAAAAAAATATCCTTTTTAAAATTTGTACAAGAAACACTTTAATTTCTACATGGTTTTTAAGATAAAATATTTATTGTTAGGAGCGCCATTGGTGGCGTTTATATTCTCCTCTTCATCCAACCTAATTAATTTCTTAAAAAAACGTTAAAAATTACCAAATTGTATTTTATCGAAATTTCTGAATATTCAAAACATTTTTAGGAGATTTTTGTGATTTTAAATTTAAACGTATTTTATAAATAAATGATATATGATATAATATTAAAATATAGATAATTTAATATAAGAAATTAAAATATCTACTTTTAACCTTATAACTCTTACATTTATAACATGGTTTTAGCATAGGAAAACAATTTAAGCTTTGGAAATTTTTAATTACCGTAATAAAAAGGATCGTGTAAAACTTAAACCCCAAAAGACTTTAATTTTACTCATGTAACAGTTAAATATAACAAGAAAAATGAATCTGAAGTAAAATTTAAAAACAAACAGGTATTATTCTATCGAGAATTTGCTGCATTCAAAATAATTCTAAATGGAATTGTCAAAAAGGAATTTATTAAAAGATTAATATGCATAGAAATTTAGTAAAGTTCAAATGATAAAACATCTGTTTTAATAAGTCAATTATATTCTTTCGCTCTCGAGTATCACCGTAAGAAAGTCGATTGAACTGATACATTTGAAGAAAGTCATTTGAAGAAAGAATATTTGAATTCCGAAAATATATTACGATTTCTGCTTTTAAAGTCATTAAAGATTTCAAATTATTCCGAAAATCCATAAGCAATAAAATAAAGTAAAATAGATGACTGTTTAGAGGTGACGGCAATATTTAATAGATTATAGCTTTTTTATTTTATCATAAAGAAAAGTACCATTAAGACCAAGTTTGTGAGACTCAAGTGTTGGTATTTAGACTTGTACATACGAGTTTTGTGCCAGCTGAAAGATAAATCAGAGCAGTTCCTGATACATTTACAGCCACTTTTTTGCTAATTGCTAACAGGTGCTCCATGTGGAGCTATAATTCATAGTAACGAATGGCATACAAATCATTTGAACTCTTACTTAGAATACAACCATAAAAACCTTAACTCTTAAGTATAATTTTGATAATCTAGAGAATGGAGTAATATTCAACCAATTGAATCGTATTTGCCTAAAACAAAATTAGACATAAAAATCGGTAGAATAAAATGGAAAGTATTATTAGAATATCCTAATAAATTCATGTTGAGAAACAATATAACTGATAATCCCTTTGAAAAGACAATTGTTTTTATAAGATATTTTATTATAAATAACTTTGCATTTTTATTTTTCATTTTATTTATACATAGTTACATCAAATTTTAATTGTCATTCATTTAGTACTTGTGAGAATAATTAATAACTATATATTTATAAATTAAAATACATACAATTATTTATATCAATATCATATTATATCAAAGGATCCTGAATATATAAAAACTCATGAGATTGTTTAAATCAATCAGTGAAATTAATTTTAGACGCGCATTATTTGATTGTGTCATAAAAATAAACGTTATCTATTTTTTTGGACTTTTATTATGGAAAATTCTTATAGTACTCAACAAATCTCAAATGAATATCTCAATCTCAATGAATATTCTAATAACAAAATAAAAATAATATTTGTAATCAATTTCTTTTCTATGTTCAAATAATATAGCAAAGTAAATATCTATCTTTAATTTTTAAAATGTCGTAACCATTATAGTCAATTTAAACGTGTGATTATTATTGCAACACATAAGTAACAAAATAGAAAACGATTTTATTCCATGCACTTTCGATTTTATTTTTTTCATATGTATTCTTTGTTATCATTTCGTTTTCTATTCTTTTGCCAATTTATGAAGTTGAGGGTGTTACTTTATATAATAATAATAATCTCTCTCTAAATAATTAGCAATTAATACTAATTAATTAACTAATCTCTATTAATAATAATTCATTAACTATTAATTAAATTTATTAATTAATGGAAATTTCAGCTCGGTGGAATAAAGAAAATTGTTCCAATTAAGCAGTGTAATTTGGCGTCATGACGATGTACACACAGTGAGTTTGCAACTTAAAAGTATGAATCGAAAAACATAATTACTAGTAACGTTTTATTTTTCTTTTGTGTGACTACCGGGCTTATTTTTACTTGTGTAAATATAGGAGTTTAAATTTTACTTGATCCAAAAAATTATTATTAATTGAATTAAGAACACCAATTTGACTTTTCATATTTTTATTTAAACAACAATTTTGATTGTCCTTAAGACAATCTTTGTCAAAGCTTTCGTACGTTTGCATTCAAAACTAAATTAATTAATGAATTAATTCATATTATTTTTTAGCAAATGGAGAAATAAATATTTTAATAAAATATTTACTCAAAACTTATTGAATAATAATTAAAATGGTTATTAATTATTTAAAAAATATTAATTTGATTTATTTATTAAAAATTGTAAAAACTAATTAACTTATTTAAAATTTTAAAATTATTTGAAATTAAAAATAAATTTAAACATAACATTTTTAGATAATAAGAATTAAAATATTAATCATCCATCTGGGTAGGAGAGACACATTTCCAAATCAACATACACAGTCAAACACAAAACATCAAACATTCAAAATATTCCTCACATGAATAAAAGCTGATTTTATCATTAAAATTAATTCTTAACACTATGATATGAGTAGCATTGTTTCATTGTTCATTACAAAAATAAAACAACCGTGAAATAAATCGTAGTGTTTTTTTTTCGACGGTCTCACTGCAGAAAAACAGTAGTTTTCGCAATATAAATTGAAAATAGTAAGTTGTCCATATTTTAATTCTTTCTCAATGTCTGATATTATGGCTTTGCGCTATAACATTATTTTTGTAATAAATGAAACGAATTTCCTATGATTGATGGTTTAATCACCAACATTGCTATTAGGCTCCCTGTCTGTGTTGTGTGGACTTTAATAAATATATTTGCTTCAGTCCTAGTCATTTACATACAAAAGATGTCCATATAGCAACAAATACATCAAGTGACTATATAAAATGTTATGTTTGATATCAAAATTGGAAGTCATAAAACAAAAATTTTATAAATATAACACAATAACTTATTTTTCGAATATATTTTCGAGGAAAAATTTTCCTTTTTCAGGAACCTTTTATACATAAAGATGATGAAATAGAAATACGAATACTTAATTTATTATTTCTTTAATTCGGGAATTTGCAAAATTAATTTTATAACATAACTGTTATTAGAATTTTATTACAATTATTTCATTTCAATTTATTTTATGTCTTCATATCGGAAAATTTTTAATTATAAAGTTTTCATTTTAAAGAAATCTTCATTTTAATAAAAATCTTATAAAATTTCATTTTAATATATTTTCATTTTTTATAATAATGTTTCAATAATAAAATTTTCCTTTTATACTTTAATTTAAAATATTTTCCAAATTCCTTAGAGAGATTTTCAATACTAAAAATTCAAAAATTGATGTGAGTTTTCCAAAATCCAAACTTGCAATGTGCATATATATATATATATATATATATATATATATATATTATACATTATTGATATCATTGGAATACCTATCATACTAGTAGTTCTAACTTGGAATAAAGGTAGACTAACAGAAACTGTTTAAATTATTTATTGAAACAAACAATAAGAACAATGAAAAAGTATCAAGCGAACTGAACTGTTAATAATGTAGCATAATCCAGTAAAATTAGACCAAATAGTGTAAATGAAAACGAAAGTGAAATTTGACCTATGATTTAATCGATTTTATTGAAAATTACAGATGCAATAATTAATGCAAATCGCACATATGCATATATATCATTTATATATTGATCAGATAAAGTTTAAATAAAACAAAAGAATATTTTTGCATTCGTCAAATGTTTTTGATTTCGAGAAGCGTTTTGTTTCTTAATGCGGAAGAACCAAACATTTCTAACAATATCAATAAAGCACTAGGTATTGATTTTTTTCAAAAATCTAAGATCATATTCCGACTATTCATCTATGGGTTCCTATACATGTGGTCAGACAGAATTTCGATATCTTACTACCTTGGACCTCTATACTCTGAGAGTTCGGACCCACTTTATACTATATTATATAAAAAACATGAATATATTGCACTTTGCACACTTGCACTAACCCTAGGTAGGCTGCACATGTGAAGTATTGATTAGCACATGGGCATTATATATTTTGAAAAAATCAATACCTAGTGGTTTATTGATATGTTGTGTATTATAGTGTAAAGTGGTGTTGAATGCCCATAGGTTATAGAGGGCGAAAGAAGCAAAATATGACAAATCTGTTTGAACACACGTATAGTAACTCATATATGAATAGTCAGATTCCATATCAACATTTTTGAAAAAATCGATACCTAGTGATTTTTCGAATATATGCACAATGTACATATTATGCCAGCAAAAATTGAATTGGAGGATGGGGGTATAAACGCAGTTTAAACAAACTTTTTTGTTATATATTAACAATATTAGACTTGCATCAACTTTTTATCACTGCCGAAAATGGAAATTACAGATTTTTTTCATTCATGATACCCCATAATATATATATATATATATATATATATATATATATATGAATTAAAAACATTTATATAATTAAATAAAATATCATTATTTTTATTTCAGTTGATATACGTTTAAAGAACGCACATTCATTTATATAAATTTCCAACACATGAAAATATGACATAAATCGATATGACTTTATAAAAAGGCCAGGAAAACTTAAGAAAAATAAATTATTTATTGACACAATAGAGGGTGTACTAAAATTGAATCTATATTTAAATAATAAATATAAATTATAAATAGTAATGTCACAAAATTAACATAAAAACTCACATCGATTATTGTGATTATTAAATCTTGTAAAAGTTTCGGATTGACGTAGTCGTTGGTGCAATTTAATGTCAACCGGGAGGCAAGCTCCGACTGTGACAGTTGACTGACCTGAAATCATGATTTTGGTCAGTTATGCTGTTACATTCATATCAGTTTTCGTCACTTAAATTTTCGTCTTTATCAATAAATAAAATTTACTTTAATAATTACATGCATAAATTACAAGATCGACTGAATTTAACCGCTTAAAAACATTGAAAATATCGAATCGTTTCATCGCGATCAGTGACATTTTAAGAAATACGAATTTCATCAGTTAAAGCTAAAATTTTATTATGATAATGTTACAGGTAGAAACCGGATGAATGAAACCACGAAAAAGAAACCTTTACTTGAATTAATTAACACATGAGAGAATTCTTAGAAAATAAATATGGTATTTCAACTATCTGCTTTTAGTCTTCAATGTTTTCTTCTTATAAACCTTTCTCAACCTTTGTCTCAGGAAAAGAATGTTTAATTTGTACAAGGCCAGATTAGACGTACCTTCGCGCGGTATCCCTGGGAAACTAGAATTCTCTTCTCTAGTCGAAATCGTCCTGAGCTGAGTCACTTGATGTTTGAAAGGTCGGCAGCCGATGTATCGGTATTGGACTAGCAAACCAATATCTTGAAGGCCCTGCTTCAAAAACTGAGTGTCATGGCTGTAGGGAGTAGTGACCCTGTAGTCGCGTGGTGGATTTGATCCAAGGTTTATAATTTTGGTGAGGGGTGTTGTGAAGCCGGTTCGCCGGTGGAGCTTAGGCATGTAAATCCCTACATGGGGAGTGCCTTTTGAAGCCATAAGCGTCTCAGACCACCTAAAAAGCCTCAGGCCTAATACCTTATAGGATGAGAGGATCATATTGGAGAGAAAGATCCGTGTTACCCTCCTCCCCGTGGTAGATCCTGGAAAAATAGATGGGTTAAAGTGCGTATCTAGGCGAATGTGGTAACGAAACTTATAGGGCTAGCAATCCCCAAACTAGGGGTCTGGAAGGACCCGAAGTCATAAAACTCTGTATCAGTTCCCGTGACACAGGGACCAAACGCGCAGGATTGAAGATGGGAACCTGGAATGTGCGGAGACTAAACGAAGAGAAAATTCTATCTATAAATGAAGCTCTGAAAAGAACAAAAACTGAGGCCTGTATCCTGACCGAGACGCACTGCTGGGACAATAAAATTACTGAATACGACGGATGGTGAATTCTCTACAGTGACTGTACAATTGGAACACGAAGAGAAAGAGGAGTTACTCTGATTATCAGAGATGACCCAACTAAACTTGATTTTAGACAAATTAAGGATCGTCTTTTTATTTGCAGGTACATCAGAAAATCAATTGTACTAATCGAAGTGTATACCCCGATGGTCTGTGTAAATAAATGAGGAAATGAGAATTCCTATTAGAAGTTACAGGAGGAGATCGAGAAGAAGAAATAAAAATAAAGAGAAATAAAAATGGAACTACTAATTGGAGGAGACTTCAATTGTAGGTTGCGGAGCACTGAAGAGTACAAGGAGGTTGTAGGTATCCATGCCGATGGAGTGAAAACGTCGGAGAACGGGGAGCTGCTAACCGGCGATATCATGTAGACAGCGTGTTGAAAAACTCTTTTACAGGAAAAAACTTAGCCAGAGAACGAGCTGGATTAACCCACCAACATCTAGGAGGTCATTACTGGATCTCTTTCTTATTGAAAGAAATCAAGCTAATAGGTACACGGACGTTCGAAGCTACCCACGATTCAACTGCCGTTCTAGTTGGAGAGAGGACAAAGTACTTATAATTTACAAAGGAAAAGGATCTTGGAAAGATCCGAACAATTATAGGGGTATTTTTCTTTTAGTCCTATGAAAAATACTTGCCAAGATTATCACCAACAGGATCACCCCAATAGAAGAAAATTTACTACACGCTTGGTAATTTATATTCCGGGTGAAACATGGAACTTAGCTTACAATCAGTATCTTACTGAAACTTCAGGAGGAACCGAAATGCATAAATATTCGTAGTTTTCGACTTAAAGAATGAATTCAATAATGTCTCCGGAAAATCTCGCTGAGGATGTTTTAAAATTCTATGGTTAAGAGAAGGTTGTAGATCATCAAGTCCTTTATGATGGATATGTCGGGGATCGGAAAGTAAAACAAGTAACGCTATTTCTACGCTCCGCTGATGGTGAACTTTGTTTCTGTTACGGGTGGTAATTTAAATAACAATATCTTGCCACAATTATTTTTGTAAAGAAAATGCGAAGGGTTGATTGTTTTATTGATTATTCTTTGGTCAGACATTGACATATGTATTCTGGGATAATTTGATTTCAACTAGATCGCGAGGTTAGCTGAAATAGAACATGGTAATTATTTTCATTGTCAATCATTTGATCGACAAATATTTCATTTCCGTTTTCCAGCTTTCCATTTCATTAATACTGACTTCATTGTGCGATTAAATCAATATTCTACAAAGGTAACCCAAGAAGCAATTCCAATCCTTCGACAACCAAATAAAAAAGGGGTGCGGAACTAATTTCGCTAAAGAACTAATTTCGCTAAAGAACTAATTTCGCTAAAGAATTAATTTTGCTAAAGAATTAATTTTGTTTTAACTTAATGTTTTTTAAGAATTAATAAAATTTAAAACGTTGTTATGGTAGATTAAAGGTCATCTTCAAATATTGGATATGAAGTTGTGGAGGGGTTGCGAAAGAATTCCAAACTGTATCGGGCAATTTCTTTTTTGTATTATAAGAATGTACAAAAATAGAATTGCATTAAGGTGTCTAATGTATCCCACTACAGGCTGCAGTAGTAAAGTCCCTATTACCATTGATACCAATGAAATTATTATTGAAACCTGCCATAATCACGAACCTGAACTATATGATGAACCAATGAGAGCACTGAAGAAGGAGCTAAAAGATAAGTCCGAAACAATATCCGAAAGTTCAAGACAGATTTTTGATAATGTTTGTCGGGTGTACTCAGAAGAAGTTGCCACGAGAATTTCTTTCCGAGGAATGACTAAAAGAAAACATCTGGTCTTCCCTAAGATTCCAGAAGATGCGTCTGGTTATGTTAAATCCATAACAGAAAATACAATACTTAACCAACATTATAAGGGACCAATATTTGATGGCGATGAAGTCATTGGAATCTTTTTCTTTTCAACTGAGATGGTAGATAATCTCCCAAATTTTGATAGTATCTGTTATGATGGGACATATTTATTGTGCCAAAAATATTTTCTCAGTTGTTCATTATTTCAGTTCGACATGGTCAAAGAATATTGCCAACGTTTTGTTTTAACTACGTTTTTTGTCTTGATGAAATCTAGGCAATATCAACATTGCAAGTTATTCAGAAAACAAAAGATGTGGTACCTCAATTTTTGCCTTCATTGGCAATTGGTGACTTTGAAAAAGCTCCAATCAGAGCATTTCATGAAATATTTTCACAGATTACCTGTCAAGGCTGCTATTTTCATTTTAAGCAGGCTATTGTAAGGAAACTTGGCGAACTTGGCTTGAAATATTTTTTTATTCGCAATAAAGAATTCAACCAGCTGATAAATTTGATAATGGCGCCTGGATTTTTGCCCTCTGATAAATACGTACATTATTTAGTACACTGAAACAAACAAGGATTGGAACTCGACAACAACAAACAAAAATAACCTCTTTTCATATCTACTTTGAAAGGACATGGCTAATTGATCTCGCGATAATCAATTGGTTCAATTCCACGATCTTGACCAACAATTTCTCCGAGACCTTCAACAAGAAACTAAAGATGAAATTTGGAGTTCATCATTGCCATCCATGGGTTTTCACTGACACTCTGAGCAACATTATTGATGACATGAGACTAGAGAGTTTGCGTATAAGAAATTGACTTGAAACTACTAGACAGCGTGATCCTAATATTCTATCAAATCTCTCTTCCCAGCTCAAAGATAGTTTAACAAATAATGAAATCACTCCATTCCAATTTCTTTGCAGATACTTGAACATTTTGGAGATTGAACCTGCAATTCAATCAATATTTTAGACGAGCAGTGGTCTTGAAGACGATCAATTTTGTGTCGGAAAGAAAGATATTTTGTAAACAAAAATATTTGTAGTGAAATATATTTTTCGTTCATAATATTGCGTTATTTTTATATACAGAGTTATGTTATAAAAGGTCGTTCAAGTTATATTCAATTGTTGTTTAGTCTATGCATTATTTGTGTATATTGTTAATATTTCCTAATTAATTTTGTTGTAAAAATAGAATTACATTATTATTAAAATTATTTATCACTTTAACAGCAATTATTTATTTTATTTATTTGTGTAATTTGAAGGATTAATTTACCTTTTTCTACAATTTTACTTTAATTTTTTACAATTTTTAATTAATTAATTTTTTCTACAATATCGGGTTTCATTTATAATAACCAAAATAATATCAGCATTAGTGAAATTAATCCATTAACGAAATTAATTCTTTAGCGAAATTAGTTCTTTAGCGAAATTAGTTCATTAGCGAAATTAGTTCCGTAACTCATAAAAAAACGAGACAAATGCGGCCAAAAGCAATGAAATAACAATGATAATTTTATTATGAATTCCGTTGACTTTGATAAATACAAATATTTATCAAGACATCGATTTATGACTATATATCTCACTTTTCAAATACCCAAACTTAATACCGAAACAACGAAAAATTTATGTGTGTGTAAATTTCACAACACAAGGAACACAGTCCTGCGAAATCCTCAACCCCCTCCCCACGAGTTACACCTGCCAATACGTTACATGACGATGAAAAAATCAAAAAGAAACTTTGTCATTTCACAAATTATATTTCTTTCGAAACGAAAGAAACTATACATTTTTACTTTCAAAATGGAATAGTAAATTTCATAATGAGAAAAGTAACTTTCATAATGAAAATAATGATTATAAAAGAACAGTAAAGCCTAAAACTTTTTTATAAATTGTTAATACCAATTTCATTATAATTAATGGTCGTAATGGTTGTAGATAACGGCCCCATGTCACTCGAGCCTTGAATCCGTTTTTAGGGAGCCAGAATTTACAGGAAACATTTTGTTGAAGCTAGGTCCTTATAGCCCAATGTTTAACCCCATGGAAAATGTTTGGTCTTCTGCAAAGGCAATGGTTAAAAGAGATTTGGCCGAAAAGATGGAATTGATTTTGACCAATACATCTTTAAACTTGACAATTAAATAGCATCGATTAAGAGCTCTTGAAGAATTAATCTTGAAGAATTTACGCCTGAAATGTGCAGCAATATTATTGCTCAAATTTTTAGTAAAGTCGCAGATGCAATTAATTTGGTTGATATGGTCTTTTCATAAGAATTGTGGGTTTTATATTTTAAAATGTTTTAAATATATTGTTGCTAATTATATTGTTGATTTTAATTTCAGTTTATTTTTTGTTTTTTTTTGTGTTATATATTATTATTTATGTCAAAATAATTTAAAAAAAGATAAAGATAAAAATTAACTCTCATTTTTAAAAAGACTTCTGAAAACATTTCTCATTTTGAAAGTAAAAAGGTATATTCACATATACTATTCCGTCCTAACAAACTCCAGACAAATCTGATAATTTCAAAACTTTCTCACAATGAAATTTCACATCGATGTAAACATAACGAAGAAGTTTTAATTCAGAAGTTTTAAAAAACGTTAAAGTAGGCTACCCATAAATCGGCAGTGAAATACTCGGTAAAATTTATTTGTGAATTTCAATTAACCTATACAGCTAGTATTTCTTATACGTAAAACTCAATAAAATAATATGTAAGGAAAAGTTACTCTGTGTTTCACAAATTTCTGTGCATATTGAACCATTTGATCGTTGGAACCGACATCTAGACCGGATAAAACATGATTTTGTAAAACATAACGAGGCATCATCCAAAATCTTAGAGAAATAAGAATTATGCTTTGTATATAAATATCTAAATATTTATTTGTTAACAAATTAATAAAGATATATATATATATATATATATATATATATTATTAATAAATAATATATGGTTAGAGATAATGAAACAGCCTTTTTTCAAAATAAAGCTTTTTCAAAATGCAGCATTTTATTAAACCTTTAGTAAAATAATTAAAAATTGAATAACTATATAAACAACAAAAAGTTATTAAAACTACAAATTTCAATAATATCAATCAAAACAGTTAAAGATTTAATGAAAACTATAAAAAACAATTAATAACTAGACAAAGACCCGTCACGTGTGCCGGGTGAGCTGGATTTTCTTCTTTAAAAGTTTCTGTCTTCATTTCACATCGTAGTCATTCTAAAATAAATATTCCATGTGTGTGTCAGATACTATTGTGAAAGTGTGCAATCGTTCTATCATATTATTCATGTATATGGCAGTCCTGCAGGCGCTGCTTATTTAGGCTTGTAATTTCATTTAGCCGGGTTATTATGCATTGATTAATTGATTAAGAAATGAAGCCATGCAAAAGCAAGAAAAAAATTTGATCACAGCAAACTTTTAGCGTTACGCAGATGAAACTATAGGCTTTTATAAAATCAATTAATAATATCCGAAGAATTTCAAAGTTATTGGTACGTGCTTCAGACTTAGGATTCATAAAATCCTCAGAATGATTTTCTGACTCGTGCGTAAAACCAAGATCATCGTGAAAAAAGGAGATACATCAGCTCCAACGGTCAGAATACGCAATCAATACAGTAGTAAGTGAATCAACAATTAAACTTTTCAATGTACATTTACTTCTATTATCAATGGACTTTAAATTACAATGATTATTAACTACATCAAAAGCTCAAACAAACCATTATTGAGAAATTTCGTCTGATAATCAGTGTTTTATCAATTTGAATCGTTACACCGACTCCTATTCTTTCAAAGTTAGTCTCAAAGCTTTTATTCCAAAGTCAAGAAGACTGGAGGCAGCGCGTTAATAATTTTTTAATTGCACTTCACTTAAAATTTTGTAAGCAATTTGTGAATAACTCGTATAGTAAAAGAATCTTTCTTTTTCAATCAGTCAAAAAAAATTCCAAACAACAACCGCAGATTTAGCACCACGATTCCTTGGTCAAATTGCAATCTTTCCGTGAGATTTAAAATCAATCAAACTTTAACATTCGAGGAAATCAATAGAAAAGGAATTTTGGAATTTAGAGTTTACTTTCAAAATGGATTCAACACTTTTTACCAAACGAATGCGAAACGGCAGCACCAACTCAATATTGAATACAACTGCTATTCCGCAAAATTTAAGTAATTATTACGCTAAAATTTGCCTTTGTTAATAAAACATTATTTAAAACCACATCGTTGACATTTAAAAAAAAATTTAGATTAAAATATCAAAGGTTTTTAGCAGTGTAACATTCGTTTAAAGAGTCACTTTCAATGTTTTATCACAGTTAAAACAAATAAATGTCAAAGAAGATATCAATAACTTATTAATGAGTGTGAGGAATATTTTAAATTGTTTGAATGTGTAAATGTATGGATGCTGTATATTGATTTAAGTATGTTGAATTTAGAATGGTGATTCTCCCACCCAGACGGAAATTTGTATTTTTTATTTAAATTTAAAGTGATTGACTATTCGAGCATAATTAAAATAATCATTTGATGAGTTTATTTTTTTTAAATTAACATTTAAAATTAAGTTTAATATTTTTTAGAAAGATTTAAATTAAATGCATTTTTTGATAATTTGATGACATTTTTTATTATTTTGGGTTTTATTAAGAAATGGTTTAAATTACTATTTTTAATTAATAATTTTTAAAAGTTAAATATTTTAAAATATGACTTAAAAATTGTTCGAATAATCATGATTAAAAACAAAATAAGAAAACCAATTAGAACGATGACAAACGATGAAAGACCTTCTGAGAGTCGTAATGACCCTAAATGTGATTGTAATAAAAATTCAAATGAGAATTGTCTCAATTTTCTTAATAATGAGATTTAGGGAGATTAAGAATATATTAAAAAAATATATTGCATGAATTTTTAACATACATAAAATACCTCAACCAAATCATCAAAATTATTATTACAGTGGACTCCGCATATATCGAAGTGGCATTTGCCAAAACGAAATTTCGGAAATTTAGCCGTAGTTCGATATAGCCATAGCATCATCCATTACTTAAAGCACTGATATGTAGTCGGTACAATAACATATATTCTATATATCCGTCTTCGATATATACGGAGTGCACTGTATTTATATTTAAAAAATCTAATGAAAATAAAGGCGCGTTCAAAGTTACAGAAGCTCATAGAAAATGTAAATAATATCAAATTTTGGAAATATAAACGAAAAATAGCGATTGAAATTAAAGATAACTATCAATATTATATTTGTTTCCCTCTAGAAATAGTGTGCTATTACAAACAAGTAAAATGAAAAAAAAAGTTTTATCAAAAGGAAATCAAGAATAAATATTTTTTCAAATAGTTTGACTATGAGAAGAAAAGGTGAAATTTGGAAAGTGCCAAGTCATGGAAATAAGAAAGATGAGGCAAACATCCAGTCCCAGCTCTAGGATGACTATTTTTGTCAAATGGGTCATGTGTGTATGAGCATTGCCAAGCTGCGAAGTTTCGTTTGGTGAATTTTCGTTCCAGTCTCAGTGTATCACAATAAATTGACGTTAATTATTCCATTTTTAGATCCAATTTTCAACAAACAACCGCATATATATTCCACCAAATGCACAAAATAATCTTTTTTCAGTTGGAGTTCTTACATCACATCGGGAGCGAATTTTTTTCTATTTTTTCATTTGCACTTAGCTATTATTGGCTTGATATTGGCATAGAGGTACCTGTAATGACGAAAGACAAAATGACAGTTTGATGTCTGAGAATTTCGTGAAATCTTGCCTCGTTAAACTCCATTAGTTTGTTTGGTCGGAGATGTGGATTCTTTGCCATTTGGCACTCAAACTTGTAAAGCTGTAAAAATTCTTACAGTAACATCAAAAACTTTCAAAATCAGTTACAAAGTAGAGGCTCTGAACTTCCCGCCTATATGCCATAGTTGGCAAGGAATGTTTGTTGCTGTATTAAAAATCAATTTATCAAAGCAACCAACAAAGTTCCATTACAAACTAATACTTTAATTCATTATTAGATTGATTACAATTTTTATTTTATTTCTTTTATTTTTATTATCTCTGTCCACATGAAAAATTCAAATAAATTTAAAAGAAAATCTCACAATTTCGACTGATATTTCAACCGAAAAATTGATGTGTCTGTAAATGTATTGCACAGAATCATTGAAAGAACTTTTGGTGATCTCTGAACGGAAAATTCGGCAAATTTTTGAGCCAAAAATCCACCAAGTGAGGCCCCGAAAACATGTATTTGATATATATTTAGTTTTTCCAGTAATTTATTGAAACTAATACACCAGTGCTCGTGATTCCAGACAACGGGATAATTGACCTGATTTGATAAATGCAAGTCATTATAAAAAAATAATACTTCATAAATACAAGAGTATCAGGTAAAAATCAAATTTAAGGTCAGTTTATAATTTTATTTAACTTCGAGTGTTTCTAATACACTGATGTATCTGACGACCCCTATAAGGATCTGGTTTTCAGATTTTTAAGGAGAAACTGAATCGCCTTAATATAAATGTATTTCTGCAATTTAATAATTTATACATTATTAAGATTTCTGATTTAAGGTTTGAATGTTTCAATTAACTGTTTTCTCTTGACCATTTACAGAGTTTATCATCTCATCTTCACAATCTATTTTTTAATTATAAATTTGGATAGACTAGATAACTTAATTGCCTAAACTGTAAGAATGCTTTATTTTATAAAATATCGATATTAATACTCATGTTAAATTCCATATTAATAATTATCGGCCTATTAAATTATATAAGCTTTTATTACGTATTGTAATAATTCATGATAAAAAACAGTCTTTTTTCAAAATACAGCCGTTTTAACAAAATTAATTCTCTTTCAAAAAAATAAAAAAACGAAAAAGATAAAAAAATTTTAAAATTGGTGTAGTTCCGTAGTGGCCCAAGTAAATATAAAAATATGGCAGTATATAAAAAGTTATAAGCATTCCAGGAAAAACATTTTAAAAATTTATTCTAATTTTTTAAGAAACCTAATCTTAATATCAAATATCATTTTTGATTACGTAATTATTGGCTGCTTTGACTTATATTATGTATATTTTTTAATTAAATTTGTTTTTTGTCTCATTTTTAAAACTATTTTTCTTTTTTCTTATTTTTTGCATAGAAAAATTAACTGAAAATAATTTAAAAAACAGAAAAAGCAATTCCAAAAAATTATTCAATTTTAAATATAAAAGATTTTATAAATTAAATATATGAAGTATACCTGAAAAAATCTCGTTATAAGCCTCTGCTAGTTACTAAGCCCGAGGCTTAGTAAATAATTTCGGTCATCATAATTTTTCTAATTTCTTTACTAAGCCGCTACCTGAATTTTTATCTAAAATCTTTATCGCAGTGGTACTTTGATGTCTATGATTCTAGGAGGTCTAACTAAAAAACTGCAAGTCTTAGATATCAGTGTCAATAAATCGTTCAAATCACGTCTTCGAAGCAGTTGGGAAAATTGGCTCATAAACGGTTACAAAAATTATACAAAATCTGGAAATTTAAAGCGTGTATCATACGAAGAAATTACAAAATGGATTTCAGAAGCATGGAATGAAGTTCCAGTCTCAACAATTACAAGTGGTTTCAAAAAGACAACAATCTAATTCTACGGTGATGATGAAGAAGAAATTGATCAAGTCTCTGAAGAAGACCCAGATGATAACGATGATGACATGGAAACTAATGATGAAGAAATTCCTGATCGACTCATTGACATTTTAACGGATGAGAGAAACTTTGGAAGTGATGAAGAAGATGATGATAAAGATCAGATTTTATAGATCAGTTTTATATTAAGATAAAAAAATATTTTTAATTAATTTTCTAATTTCTTTACTAAGCATCTACCAAGCTTGAAAAAAAACTTTTTTTCTCTACTAAGCCTAAGGCTTATAACGAGATTTCAGGGTATAAGGAATCTGGTCAAAAGAAAACGAAAAGGAAATTCCTCGACGAAATATTGATGTTAATGAATTACAATCTTGATCAAGAACCAACAGGTTTTATTAAATCTGAAATAGTATATCAACTACGTGTAAAATAATTTATGTATAACAATTAGATCAGATATTATTAATGGTTTTTATTATATAAATGACTGGGACGACATAGCTAAATGAAGAAAGCTTCTCAGTCTTTAGTAGTATGGATGTAAAGTATCAAAATCTTGTCTTTTCTTGAATTATTCTCCATTCGAGTTAAGAATTTTAGAACAAAATTTTGAAAAAATACAAATTAATAAATTATATCTAAATATTTAAACACAAAAATTTGTATTCATATAAATATTCTATGAGATATTGACTCCACAAAGTTGGATATTTGATGATCTGAAGTTCGGAATAACACAAATATTTTGCAACAAAATATATTTTCTATGGTTTCTTAGAACTTTTTGGTTAACTTAACCGTACAAATTATCGCATTTGTTGTTTAAATTTGCCCTCTATGGTATTGTTTTCGTTCTTTTCTCTTTCTAAAGTGATGTCAAAGTATTTCCCGAAATGTTCACAAAACCAGAGGATCAATAGAAGGAGTTCCAAATCCCAATATTTTCCCGATGCCGGGATTTCCGGACCAACCCCGACCCTAATCCGCGGATCCAGAATTGCGTAATTATTTATTATGTAATCATTTTTCTTCGTAAACTAAAGTCCTTTCATTTTTTAATTAAAATCTTCTTTTTATAGTGTGAGGGATAATTTGGAATGTTGTAAGTTTGTTGTTTGTATGCTGTTTAGATTTGTGACTCTCCTACTCAGATGGGATTGATATGTTTATTGATTGATTATTTGAATCTAATGAAATTAATTTTAAGTACTAATTAATTAAAGTTTAATAATATTTTCAGTAAAAGATTTTAACTTATTAAATGTAATATACCATTGACCGGTCAATTTAGTTTTTTTGCCAATCAATTTAGTCTTTTTCTTAATCAATATAGTCTTTTAATAATAAAATAGTTTAATTTATTTAGTTAATAGTTTTAATTTGAAAATATTTTAAAAACCGATTTCCCGCGCTTTTTACGAATTTAAAAAAAATTGGTTGAATTTAATGGAGAATAATAGTGGAAATGAATCCAATAAATCTATCAGGAATAGAACAAACTCTAGAAATAACTGTTCTATTTCCAATGAAAAACGATTAAGCTTGATTCGTCTTGTAAACGAGCAAGGCCAAAGCATTAAAGAAGCATCAACATTATTAGAAGTCAACTATAGTACTGCGAAGACTATTTTGAAAGCATATGAATTAACGGGAAAAACTGAAGCAATGAGTAGAGGTGGTAGTAGTAAAACCATAACACCAGAAATCATAAATGCAATTGAGAATATTGTGACTTCCAACTCTCAATATACTTTAAATGAAGTTAAAAGAGCTCTGCAGATAGAATCTGATAATAGGCATGTCGTTTCTATTTCTACTATCAACAGATGCCTTCAAGAACTCAGAATTACGATGAAATTAACACATCGTGAGCTTGATAGAGTAAATATGCCTGACAAAATCGAAATGAGAAAACAATATGCTATATGGTTTGGTAATTATTTTCAAAATGATTATTCTAGAGTGGTTTTTATTGATGAAAGCGGGTTTAATTTACATCTCAAGCGATCATATGGAAGATCTAGAATAGGCACCAAAGCAATTGTAAGAATGCCTGTTCGATATCCTTAATAGCAAGCCTTACAATTGATGGAATGGGATTTTGCCAAACAATTTCCAATTCTACAGTTAATTCTGATATTTTTAATGATTATGTCGATTAACTTTGCAGGTACCTTCGAGATGTTAAAAGAATGAATAATGCCTGTCTAATATTGGATAACGCACGTATTCATAGGAAGAATGATATTCAGAGAATAACCAACCAATATGGATTTACATTTAAATTTTTATCGCCATATTCTTATACGCTAAATCCCATTGAGAATTCATTTTCTAAAATAAAAAATTGTCTTAGATCTAAATTAAGGCAAGGCGCAACTGGAACATTGTCCGAATTAATAATGGCAGAAACAACGACAGTAACTTCCAATGATTGCTCTGGATACTTTCATTACATTCTTCGGAATCTTGTCAATGATGCTGCTGGTGTAGCATATGTTCACCAATAATAAATTAACTTTTGGTTTTTTTCGTTAATTATTAAATTTTATATTAACCACTTCTGTGATTTTTGCTGACACAGTGATTTGCCCGAACTGGATTCGGGCAAATCATACACGAAACTTTTTATAGTGATTTGCCGAAATCCAGCTCGGGTCATTCCCCCACCAACACATCGCGCGCGTTTAGTGACACATGTCGTAACTTGATCTTTCGAGAACAATTAGTCACCGGCTGCTCATCGCCCAGTTAGTTTGTGTGCTGTATTATCGTGTCGTGTGTATTCAAAATTTCGTAATTACGTAATTTTTATTTATTTATTTTATTTTTGTTCTTGCCCAGAATGGCAGATTACGAAAGTGACGAGGAAATATTGATAAGTGAATCGGAAGATGAGGAATTTTCGGAATCTGACGATGATAGTGATCTTGACGACTCAGAAGATGAGGATGTCGTTATGCTTAATGAATTTATAGAAATAAATGTAGAAAATCCGCCAGCACCACCTCCGAAGTTTCCTTATCTCAAGACTGCTGGTATAAATTTACAGTTTGATGTTAACGCATCAATCTTACAATACTTCGAGTATTTTTGGGACAAGGAAATTATGGATATAATTACAACTG
This sequence comes from Girardia tigrina, assembly GCA_001938485.1. Taxonomy (NCBI): domain Eukaryota; kingdom Metazoa; phylum Platyhelminthes; order Tricladida; family Dugesiidae; genus Girardia; species Girardia tigrina. The sequence goes on from MQRK01244433.1 coordinate 23,836, forward strand.
AGACAAACAGATATGCAGATCAATTTTACCATGGCGCGATTCTCAAGAGATTTTCTCGTTTGAAAAATGGAAACCAACGGTAAATTCCGAATTGTTTGTTTTTTTTGCCATTCAAATCCTTCAAGGGATTATAAATAAGCCTCGAAATGAATGGTATTGGTCGAAGAAAGAGATGATTGAAACACCGTTCCTCTCGAAAGTAATATTACATAGTCTTACTGAAAAAATTTATACACTTTACTGACAATTCGACGTACAATGCCAACACTCATCCAAATCCGAAACTCAATAAACTATGGCCAATTATACAACACCTAAATAAAAAATGAAACATTTTTTTTCCTTTGTCCTTTGATTTTTTTTCTCTACTAATATTGTTTATTTATGTTTTATACCGATTTATTATATTTCAAAATATGATAAAAAAACATAATAGTGAAAACAAGTTAATAAAAAGTCTAGTGACAATTTAAGTGCAATTTCCTTATGTTATTCGGTGCCCAAATATTAAAACGTTTATATCAGTATTTGACTATGAATAATTTTTTGTGACCGACCGAAAGGATATTTTTGAAAACTTTCTTCGGCAATATTGTTCTAAATTATTACAGGAATCGATTGGTAAATGTTTCAATAATAATCCGCACAAGTAAAAGCTTATATTCAGGAGAAGAGGGTCAATCTAGGGGTTTAATTATCGTAAATTGCGCTAAAAAGCAACTTCATCAAGTAAACAATGTCCATATAAAATTAAT
>MQRK01244433.1:26942-48708 GCA_001938485.1 Girardia tigrina
ATATATATATATATATATATATATATATATATGCTTTTCTGTGGCATTTCATTTAAATACTACCATTCATTCTTTTATCAAAGACATTCAGAAATTGAAGATTATTATTAACCTTCGATTGTGTTGCATACTTCATATTAATTCGAATGTAGTTTATTAAATTCAGAAAAAGGTCTACGTGAACTTTGTCTAAGAAAATTAAAAATATATTATTATATAATTTTTTTAATTATTAAATTATGAAATTTTATTTTTTTAGTCAATTGAAAAAAATAAACTAATAAATTATGTTTAAAACAAAAATTGAAGAAGTAACCAAAGTGATGAGTTTAAGATCGACAATTTTAAGTGAATATTTCTACACGTTAATGACAAATCATAACATCAAATCCATCAGAAACGGAATGAAGGTCCTGATCTTCTATTGTTATTGCGAGGTCGTGGCGTCTCACATGTCAGAAAGAGGAGTGTTGCTTAGACCGATTCTCGCATTAGTGTCTTTTTGCATCTATTTTTTAATTTACATCTTCACTGTTAAAGTAACTAAAACTAACACAATGATGCGTTGTTCGGCAATAATGGTTATATTAAGTATGACCTATACAGTTGTGTTGGGTACTGACACCCGTGAAGTAATAGAAATACATTATTCCTTATCAATCCTCATAATACTGATGATGTATACGTTATTCCGATTGAAGTTTCTAATTACAATTATGATGAGCATTTTATACATCATGATTTTCGTTTCTTTGGGTAATTATAGAATAAAGTACATTGATAATATCAATACCGATAATCTAAATGAAACGCATTTGGAAGCTGTTAGGACATTTAGGACCACCATTGCCGATAAAGATTATTTTATTTTTGGTCAGTGTATTTTATTTATGTTGATGTATACTACGGGATTATATTTACGGTTCTTTAATTCAATCCGAAGAAAATCCGCTTTTCTTAAAGTGGCTCAAAATGCCGAAGCGAAAATGAAAATGAACTCCGCGATTCAAGTGCAAACGTATTGGATAGAGGCGATTATGCCGAGTTCTGTTAAAGATCACTTCTTTAGAAAAATCAGAGATAATGATATGTTCAGTTTTGTTTATTGTCAAAATTTTGAAAACGTTAGTATTTTATTTGCCGATATTGTTGGATTTACGGCTATGAGTTCCAATAAAACCGCTGCTCAATTAGTGTATCTGTTGAATGATTTGTATAACAGATTTGATGAGCATGGAAAAGTGACGAATTGTGAAAAAATAGGAACTTTAGGAGATTGTTATTATTGTGTTTCCGGATGTCCGATTCCGAGAATCGATCATGCTGTGAGTTGTGTGGAGATGGGATTGGGAATGTGTCGACTGATTTTAAAATTCAATCGAGATCACAGAGAGAATGTGAATATGCGTGTTGGAGTTCACAGTGGAAGAGTGATAGCAGCGATTATTGGAAACCATAGATTTCGCTTTGATGTATTTTCGAACGATGTTATTATCGCGAATTCTTTAGAGTCGAGTGGACAACCAGGAAAGGTTCATATTTCAGAAGATACATACTTACTTGTTCGTCATGCATACTTATTCGAAGCAGGCGACACTTTATTAATTAAAAAAGAACAAGTTCATGGAATAGGAGGAATGATACAAAAAACAGTTCCAATTGCAACGTATTTTATTGTGCCAGAAATCAAAAAGTCCAAGAAACGTCATACAATAAAAAAATCTGATCAACTTCCACCTCCAGAACAAAATGTTTCCAACAAAAGATTGGCAATATCTGTTGACACTCGTCATATAATTTTAAATAAAGAAACAGTAGATAATACATTTAAAAGAAAAGATGAGAAGATGAAAGGTGACTTAAAGATTATTAGATTATTGCAAGATGATCCAGAAAGAACAGTTGACTTTTTTCAAAATCCTCCAATTAATCCTATAACTTTGACTTTCAAAGATAGAGAAATAGAATATCAATATTTGTTCCATACAACCGACCAAGTTGAGAAGTTGCAAATAGATTCCATTAAGATAGCTTTGTTTATCGATGGTATAGCCTGTTTATTTTATACCACTGTCGTATTGTTTGCGGCTTTTGTTATGATTCCTCGAGAAATAGGATTAAGGTTTTACTCTCCAATCATATACATCAGTGGATTTGTATTTACTGCTATTATGGCTTACATTTCCTTTTTGTATAAAAGTCAAATTTCAAATCCTGTAGCCAAATTATTTTACACTTTCTGGAGTCACCCGATTGCGAGATTATTTCTTAGTCTCTATGTTTCTTCATTACCAAGTCTTTTAGTATTTTCCATGTATAGTAGCGACCATTTACATAAAGATTATCATTACACTTCAGCTTATTTTACTTTGAACATTTTTGCTCTTATTGGAAATTGTATTTCTACTTCTTCCTCTAGTGTATTAAAACATTTCACAACTGGTCTTTTTACATTTATACCAATTTATTATATCGTTGGTTCAAAAGATTTTGAAGAAGCAGGAATAAATGATTTGAGTAATTGTACATCTTATTTAGAGACTCATCGAAATTTTAGAAAGGTTCGAATGCAATGTAATTTCGCCTTTCAACTTGTCCATGTTTGTTTACTAATCTATTACTTAACAAGGGAAAATGAAAAAAACATTCGTATTAATTTCTATGCGACTCGTGAGGCAGACATTCAAATCGCAGAAACAACTCATGCAAATAGACTTGCCGAGAGTCTGTTGTATAATATTATTCCTAAACAAGTGTTTGCGGATATTGTTGGTAAAAAGTGGAATAATAGAAAAGAAATGACTTTTAGCTATGCTCATGCGTTTCCAAATGCTGGAATCATTTTCGCTTGCATCAGCAACTTTTTCTCTTCATATTATCGTGAAGATTATAAAGGTGGTGAAGTTGCATTACGATTGTTACATACGATAATATGCACATTTGACAATTTACTACATAAACCAGTTTATTCGCAATTAGAAAAAATCAAAACCATCAATGATTGTTATATGCTCGCCTCTGGTTTGAATTTAGAGGCGAACGACGTACTAGATGACAATCATCTAAAAACATTAATGACATTTGCTTTTGATATGCATTATCATTTACATCTATTTAATAAACAAAATATTGTTGGGACAAACACATTTTATCTTAAAATTGGTTACAATTTCGGTCCAGTGACAGCAGGAATAATTGGAACAACGAAGCCACTTTACGATATTTGGGGGGATACAGTTAATGTTGCCAGTCGAATGTATAGCACGTCTCCTTCAGGCGGAACAATTCAAGTACCTGATTATGTTGTTGCGAAATTAAAAAATGATTTTGAATTTAAATACCGAGGCGTTGTATCCGTAAAAGGCAAAGGTGAAATGGTTACATATTTGGCATTAAGGTGTTTTGATAAATCATTCTTGTACTTAAAAAAAGTTCCATCTAGAGTACCAGGTATTATTCATTTTATGTACATTTATAATAAACATGTATAAACAATATTTATCCACAACAGACATTAAACATGATGTCCAAAAAGAAACCTAATCTTAAACTTTTGAATTTCGTTGTCTTTTAGGACACCCTGTGCAATAGAATCTCTCTACACCGCTTTTGTCCAGTTGCATCGCTAGGGTTGGTGTCACCTAGTGCGGTAAAGTCACGGTGTCTCCCCTTCAGATTTATTTTGAGTGTGGAGGCAGTGGAGCCCAATCCGCCCATCATGCATTGTAAATGCATTTATGTAGGGTATCTACAGCAACTATGTATCGGCCCTGTGTGAATGAAATCAACGAACGTGTGCATTAGTTTATCATAGCTTAAAATTACTAGTAAAGTCAAATCGATATAAAATGAAATAATAATATTTCTAACGCGGAAACCGACGTCATGGACTCCGAATAACCGGTGTTTTTTTAGTTAACCTTAGCTTAAAGTCGGTTTATTTATACAGGGTTATTTGTGCGATGTATTTTTCATTTGGTGACACCCTCTGAGTTTGTGTCACCCGGTGCGGTCCGCACTCCCCGTATCTACAGTCTAGCAACGCTACTACTTTGGTCTATACTAAATCAGTTTAATGCGTTTTAATAACCTGATAGAAATAGATACACTAAATTAGCCGATTGTCACATTTACATTTTTCATAAAATAAAGTTGTATTTTTTTTAAATTAAACCTTGATGTGTATTTGGTGATTCAATTTATGCATGATAAGAAAAAATGGAAGACGTTTATATTAAGTAGGAATGTGGAAATAAACCAAGCAGTCAATAGCCACTGTAAGAAAGTAGATGTAAGCAAAATATAATCTCAAGAATATGATCTTATCAAATAAAAAATAAGTTCTTTGACTAATATCCAGTTACTAGAAAATCCTGACATGAATCAAGTGTAATGCATCTCTCAATAAACTAATTTTATAAGAGAAGGTACGGTAGTTTACGAAGATCTAAGATTCGTCGATGTTTCCAGAAAAGTTGGTTTTTGGACTCTTTCTATACAAAACTAACTTATTATTTTGGAGCCAACTGCGGAGTAATGATTTTAGTATACAGTATATGGGCCAAGCAAAAGATAGACCAGAAAATAATGAGATCATACTTCTCTCGTGGTCGACATAACAATTGTAACACGATATATATTTCTGAAACATTCTTTGGATTGGATAAATATTCAATAAGAAACAATTCAAATTGGATTTATATTTTTCGAACTCAGTTGACGTGATAAAAGTTTACTTTTTGATGATTTGCTTATCGGATAAGATGTTGTAATGTATAATTAAAAATTATAGATCATTTTAATTAGAAAAAATACAAATATATTTACTGTGATAGAGCCGAAAATAAAATTAAAGGTATATTTACAAAAGAAAAAATAATATTAACGGATTAAAACAGCAGAGATACTGTCTGCCTAGACAATAAAATATAAAATAAACCAGTAAATAAAAAAATAATAAATATAAATATTACCGAGAATACTTTCTCTTTAATAATCCCTCAATTTGAAAAATTGTTGTTCAGTAATGTTGAGTTATTTGGAGAGGAATTGATAATTTTGTCATCGAGTAATATTATGATTATATTATTTTTATTATTATTCTTATTTATTTAGACTAATTTCTTTTTTTAAATATATATATATAATAAATGTATAAATTTAACACTTCCTGTTGGTTGTACCAGGAGACCCTAAATTAAGCTGTAAGTACTAGTGAAGTGTATTTAGGTGTAAGTATTACTATCATCATTATTATAAGAAGTTAGTTAATTTTCTTTTCGTTGACAAATTTTAATAATTTAAAAATAATTTAATTTAATAATTTAAATTTTTTTTAAACTCTTAAACTAAATTCTGATTTCAAGATTAATAATATAATTGAAATATAATATTTTTTAAACATGTCGTGGAATAAACATTTCAAGAAAAAAGTTCTGAATTATACACTGCCTGAATTTCAACAGGAAACATTCAACTAACATGTACTGGCAAGAAAATTGCACCACCAGTTCCCGAATATTATCAAAAAGTCATTCATTGCATGTGGAATAACCATTTCTTGCTATGAATCTGACGATGCCGACATATGTACATGTATTCAAACCTGGTGGTTCTATACTTTCTGGTTTGATGAAGTTTCAGACCAAACTATGGGTTAATATGGAATTGGGCAGTGCTGGGTAATCTGGAATTTGATGAGGAATTTGTGTATTATTCAAATCAAGATAGTGTGAGTCATGATTACTCAGATTCCGACGGATGCTTGGTTGCATGCACTTATTTTATTTGATGAAAATATAATTTTATAGATTCTACGGCTTTTGTAGTTTTACTCTATAGAGAAAACCACAAGTAGTGCTTGTTCTCACGATCAGTAAATAGCTACTTATTTTACCAGATTCTCATGATCAATTTGAAGTTACTGATAAACTTGCTCTAATTGACCGACATGCGAAAAACCCTTTAAAAAATTAGATGAAGAATGGTTAATTAGAGTGATATATTCCATTAGACCGACATGATGACCACCATTCGAAACAACAATATGTCGCTCTATTAAAAGAAATACAGTATATGATTTCTGGAAATAATAAATTTGAGCTATAATTAATTTTCAATTAGATAGAAAAATATGTTTACCTAAATTTTAAAGTAAATCGTAATTTAAAATAAATTGAATCAATTTTAAATTAAAATAGATTTTAAAAATTTTGCAAAGAATTGTATTTCATATTAAAATGTGTTTTAGAATAATTTAATAGATTTAGATATTATTTTAAAGTTTCAGTTTTGAGGAGTTTAATCAGGATTTGATTTTTAAGATATTTTACGGTGAATTGAATATTAAAATAAAGCTGAAATTTGTTTGACTTTTTTGGAATAAAAATTATTATTTGGCGCTAATAAAAATTTTTGACAATTATGAATCCTAATTCAAATATAGAAAATAAGATCAACGCAACTAACTATTAATATCGTATTTGTTTTTAGTATTTTCATAATTATTTTTATTTCTTTTATTATAATTATTATTATCTTTATAATAATAATTAATATTATCTTTATTATTTTATTGATTATATTATTTTTATAATTATAAATAATTATTTATTATTATTATTCGGAAAACTAAAAACAGTTTACTAATTATTGGGTTCTTGATCAAAAGACGTCGTCATTAACACACAACTTTTATTTCTACCAAACAATGATTTTTTAAACAAATTTTTGAGGAACAATGTTTCATTTTTAGCATAACCAGATATCCTATTTCAAATATAAATATTGATATATAATTTTATGTAATTTAAATTTTATACTTTAAGTATAATAAATTATAGCTTTAAATATTTTTTAAGGAAATTAAATCCCAATCTAGTTTTTTTGTTATTATATCATACTTTTGTAACTTTTATTATAAATTAATTTTCTCAAAAATAAACTTCCTTAATCATTCAAACTATTAAAAACATATTCATTTTTTAGAGAAATTAAATTATTTTTTAAAAACTAATTTTTACATATAGTAAACTCTTTAATAATTCGATATATTAAAATATTCATATGTTATAGAAATTACATTATTTTGAAAATTAATTTTATGTACAGAAAACCTCTTTCATTTTATAAAAAATCGTTTTAATTAGTAAAACATTATTTTAATTTACCTCAAATATAAATATGATTTTTTAATTTAAAAATATCAAAAATTTACAGTTCACTAAAAAGAACCCCTAACATCCCCCTCGCTTTTAAAACTTTTGAATTTTTCAACATTTCGAATTAGTTGTCTACCTTTTTTGTCTTTCAACTTGTAACTTCTTTCGTGAATTCTTTCTATAATTTCATAAGGGCCCTCGAATTTATCTTCTTCTTTCGTTCTATTTTCCCTTGGTATCCAGATCTTTTCGCCAACCTTATAAATTCTTAGCGTTACATTTTCCTCTGGCTTGTTTTTTTCTTTTAGTCTTATTATGGTATCCTCCCGGTTTATTTTGCTGTTATCACTGTTACCACTTTTGTCTATCGATTTTCTTCCCAAATACGACTTCTGCTGGAGTGCTCCCTATCGTCTTTTGCTTCGTTGCATTTATAACAAATTCAACTTCCGGTAATATGTCTGCCCAACTTGTAGCATTTCTTTCTTTCAAACTTGCCTGTATGAATTCTCGTATTGTCCGAAACTGCCTTTCAATTATCCCATTTGTGTTATGGTGATATACGCTAGAGAAAATCAATTCTTTGCTTCAAACATTTCTTTTACTTTTTTCACTTCAAAACATTTCCCGCAGTCTACGAGGATCTCTTTCGGTGCTCCAAATTTTAATATCCATTTCTGTAATATCATTTGTACTTTTGTCTCTTCATCTTGTCTTTTAATTGCTGTCAAACTCACATATTTACTGAAATGGTCAATTATTCCCAATATGTATCTTTCTTTTCCTACTGTCTCATTCCATGGTCCACAGATGTCTATATAAACTTTCTCAAATATTTCTGATGTTGTTATTTTTATGCTTTCTTCCTTTGTCTTTGTGGTTATTGTCTTTGTTCGTTGACACTCCATGCATGATCCTACCAGCTCTTTTACCGTTTTCTTTTCTTCTTCCATGCCAAACTTGTCCCTCAGATATTCGTATACTTTTTCGGTTCCCGCATGGCACAATAATCTATGTGTTTGTATAATAAGATCGTTTCTTTTTTCTTTCGGTATCCATTCTTTCATACCCGCTCAGGCTTGACTCCTCGTAGTCACTGCTAATAATCTCGTCTTGTTTTTTACCTTTTTGCGCTTCTTCGTGTTCCATTTGACATTGTGTACATGTGTCGTAATTCTGTCTTGATAACATATCAGCGTTGCCGTGCAGCACTCCCTTTCTATATTCTATTTCGATATCCAAACTACTTAAGTAATTCATCCACGTTTGGAATTGAGCCGTTAAGGGTTTCTTTGTTTGAAACATGAACGTTATAGCTTTATGATCCGTTCTCAATTTAAATCTCTTCCTGTACAGATAATGGTTGAAATGCTGGCAAAAATAAAAAATTGCCAAAAGTTCATTCCTAGTTATGCAATACCCTTTTTCATGTACTGACATTGATATATGCTATTACTTGCTCTTTCCCCAAATCACTTATTTGTGACAATAACGCCCCTATACTATCAAAGCTGGCATTTGTATCCAGAATAAATTGTTTTTTGAAATCTGGGAGGCTCAGTATTGGTGCCGTTATCAATGCTTCCTTCATGTCCTTAAACGCTATTTCACATGCATCCGTCTAGATTAACTTTTCTTTATTTAAACCACACATTCCTTCTAATACTTTGGTTTTCTTTGCATATCCTTTAATAAACCTTCTATAATATTTGCAAATTCCCAAAAAACTTCTCAAATTCTTAATAAATTTCGACCTTTGGAAATTCTCTATGGCTGCAATTTTCTCTGGATGTGTCTGTATCCCTTGGTCATTTATTATGCGTCCCAGAAATTTTACCTCCGGTCGTAACATCTTACATTTCGCTGGTTTTATTCTTAGTCTTGTTTGTTGGATCCTCTCAAATACTTCTCTTATCACCTTGTAATGTTCTTCCTTTGAACTTGTTGCTATTAGTATGTCATCCAAATAAATCGATGTCCCTTTCCTTATAGGTTTTAATACCTTTGTCATTAGTTCTTGGAATGTTCCAGGGGCGGCGGCTATTCCAAAAGGCATCTGTTTAAAACAAAACTGTCCTGTCTTGGTGGAGAACGCTGCTTTTTCCTGTGATTCTTTCTCCAATTTTACTTGATAGTATGCATTCCCTAAGTCTATTGTACTAAAATATTTGGTACCGTGTAATTTATCCATCATTTCAGCTATATTCGGCATGGGGAATGCTTGGCGCTTAGTGATTCGATTTAACTGTTTAAAATACAGACACAATCTGATTTCGTCCTTGTCCTTTTTCCACACGCATACTATTGGTGTGTTCAATTCAGAATTACATGGTTTTATTATTCCGTTTTTCTCCAATTTTTTTATAGTTTCTTCTAGTTTGCCTTCCAGATGTACCAACTGTCTTCTCGGTTTTATGCTTATGGGTCCCCATGTTGTCTCTATTCGGTGTTGTAGCAAGTTTGCACGACCTATATCCCAATCGTTTGCCATAATTACTTCTCCATATTCGTGAATTATTTTCTTTAGTGTTTTATCGTTCTTTGTGTCCATCCCTTTTAATGCCTCTTGTTCCCGATTCTCGTTGGTGATTTATTTTCCAAATTTAGCTTCAATTTAACATATGTTAGTTCACTCTGTTTCCTGATAATTCGGCTCTTTCCATTGGAATTCTATCCCGCACTCTTTCATCCATGGTATTCTTCCGATCATCTCTGGTCTCAAGTTTTTCACTATTACAAATCTTATTTTCTCAGCTTTATTTCCAATCTTTACTACCGTTTCTATTTCTCCTCTGATATCCATTTGTAGTCCATTTGCTGCGGTTAATCTCTGATTTGTCTGTTCCATCCTTATGTTATTTAAGTTTTTTAATATTGCTTCCGTCATAACGTTCAACGCTGCACCCGTATCCAGTAAACATTCGATTTCTATGTTTTCCATTCTAACATTTACACTCGATCGGCCCTGTAATTTATCGTATGTAATTGGAACATTTTCACAATTATTAATTATTAGCAATTCTCCATCACCAAATGATTCCTTTTTTTATAAATTTCATGACTTCCTGACTTACTTCTGGTTCCTTATGGGGTTTTGGTTTACTTTGTTCTCTTTGATTATTTTTTTTTAATTTTAGCATTTTTATTATTGATATCAACTTTATTATTTATTTTATTTATATAATTCATATTGCTACTACTATATATATAATTTATATGATCTAGTTCATGCGCATGAAAACTTACTCCAGTGCCAAGATCGGTTCCTCGTCGTCTTGGCACGATTTGTTTTTTTTCTATATGTTCTCGCTCTCCTCCGTATTATTCCTTCTCCGTCATTGCGATCTGTCTCCCTCTTTCGAATCCTCTTCTGTAGTCGTCTGAGTTCCGGTTTCCTGAGCTTTTCGTTTGGGCATCTGCGAATTGACGGATATCTCTTTGGGGTTTCCTTTGATAATCCATTCATCCTTGATATCGTTTATTCAAATTCGTGTAACATTCTTCAGCTCTATGTCCTGGATTGGTATATCTTCTACATCTTACCTTCCTGCATTCTCTTCGGACATGACCATCCTCACCACATGCATGACATGTGATTTTCCTTTCTCGTTTTTATTCGCTCCGTTTTCTTTTTTTTTTACAATTCCAGCATGATATTTTGTTTTGCCCTGGATGTCGTCTAACAAAAGTTTCTCCTTCCTTCGTCATGCCTCCTGTCGCTGATCCTCTTTTTACCACGTCCTTGTGTGACGCTCTCATCGCGTGTACTGGCCTTTCCATTTCCCGGACATCATCCACTTTTTTGATGACATTTTTTACTTCTTTTATTTATTTTACCTCTCTAAATTTGATCTCTTTCTTCACATCGCTGTACTTCGACCCATGAATTAGAAGATTCTTTTCGATTTCTTCTTCCGACCAATTATGTTTTGCTAATTTTGCAGCAAGTTTCTTTGCTTTTGCAAAGTATTCTTCAGCTGATTCATTCGTTCTTTTGAAATTTACAGCCTCGATCAGATCCTCCATCAGAGAGCTTTTCTTTTGAAAAGCTTTTCGTAACCGAGCTTCATATCCTTTTGTCTCGACCGATACATTCTCGTAGACAGATGAGAAAGCAATCCAATTATCAAAGGCTCTTGTACATTTTCTGGTGTTTTAGCCATCTTAAATTATCTTGAGCATGCCGCTATAAATGTTTCGATATTGTCATCTTTCAGTATTTTTCCGGTAGAAGTCTCGCAATCTACTGATCCGAGTTGATGGCTATAGTCGCCATATTGGGTTCTTGATTAAAAGACGTCGTCATTAACACAAAACTTTTATTTCTACCAACAATGATTTTTTAAACAAATTTTTGAGGAACAATGTTTCATTTTTAGTATAACCAGATATCCTATTTCAAATATAAATATTGATATATAAATTTATGTAATTTAAATTTTATACTTTAAGTATAATAAATTATAGCTTTAAATATTTTTTAAAGGAAATTAAATCCCAATCTATTTTTTATTATTTCATCATACTTTTGTAACTTTTATTATAAATTATTTTTCTCAAAAATAAACTTCCTTAATCATTCAAACTATTAAAACATTCATTTTTTAGAGAAATTAAATTATTTTTTAAAAACTATTTTTTACATATAGTAAACTCTTTAATAATTCAATATATTAAAATAGTCCTCAAAGCATCTTATCATCAATATGTCGTCTCTAAACGGAACAAGCTTCTGTACACGCCCAGCATGATTTTAAGGGCAGGCATTCTCTTTCGAAATAGCTCTTTTTCTTCCATTATATATTTCATTTTCACGTAGTTTTTCCTCATTGCTCGCATCAGAATTTTCCTCTCTCCCTCCGTTAAATCTGCCACCAATCTCCACCCGACAGCCCACGGACACAACTGCCGGTGCAAGTCATTTACATCATCATCCAGAATTACCTCTATATCATCAAAATTCGTATCCCACAATGGTGTGGTATCACCCTCATGCCAATCACACTCGCTACTTTACTGACCTGTGATTAGAATCCAATATCTCGAGTCGGTCACCGCCTCCCCCCAGCCCTTCAAAACTGGTCATGAGACTATCCACGACCCACCCGCACTGGCTATTTGGACTCTACTGACAATGGTAACATACCACCGCACATAGCCAAACGTGCAATCATAGCCACGCACCATCCAACCCCAGATCTTTATCAACACCGAGGCTGACCACAGTAAAGCCTTCAGCGCTCTCCCAGCACTTCTTTGGCCAGCAGCACCAGCAGCATCTTCTCTAAGTGTGTTAAAATGTACAATTCACGCATTTAGAATCGGTGGTACAAACTCCAGTAGAAGTCCGCTTTGATCAGACACTCCACGCCCGCACTGAAGTTGGCGTAGTGGCACTGGTATAGAGCCATCAAATACTCTTGGATGGCCGACAGCTAGTGAAGCATCTCCAGGGTACCCGATCCTAGCACCATCAGCACCAAGCACACGACAAATGCCACGCACTCCATCAGCCCGTAGCCCGTGAACTCTTTCATCCCCGCCAAAGTTCCACACATTCAGCCGGTGCAAGCCACCTCTCTCCTCAATTAATATGATCGGTTGATCGATGTGCTGCACCATCACCTTATAGTCCATCCAGGAAAAAACTGAGCCGTACCACGTCTCGTCCAACCAGTATCCGAGCATCAGGATTTTCTCCAATATCACCTCAAACTGCACCTCTGGGTACTGGAAAATTGCGCCCCATCCCTCTGATGAGAGCGGTCGTCACACCGCCCATCGAATCGATGCCCAGACCCAGTGGTGCCACATCTAGCAGCAGTAAATTCTCCACCGCCTCCGATTTATCACCCTACATAACGGCTTCTAGTCACCAGCAGTATTGCACTGCTCTACTAGCCGAGCCTGTGGCAACTCACTTTTCATCTTCTCCGTTTATTCTACATCTCTCTGCAGCGCAGAGCTCCGTTTCTACCCAACGATCAATCAGCGACAGGAGTTTCTTCTCGTCCCTGCGCCGTCTGCTACCAATAGCCCTAGATTGATTCTCGCCGGATCCTGTCCAATTTGATGCAACCGCCAACGTCGAGAGAATCGTCATCTCTGGAGTGATCATCTTTTTGCTGCGATTACTTGTAATAAAGTAAAACGCAACCGCTGTTGCAGCAATATTTATTTTGAAAACAAAAACTAAAGTGTGGAAATACGATCAAAACAAACGAAATTAATAGCTCCACATTATAATTATTATTTTATAGTGTAATATAAATTAAAAAAATACTCACTTGAAAAATATTAATGGCAACAAAATAAAATGATTGCAGTTGATTTTGATCTGACGTATGTTGCTTTATTAATCACTAACCTTTGTTTGGAAGTTTTTTTTTCTAAATTGAATTGTCTGTTTTTTGAATTGACTAACTAGTTTGCGTAATTTTGAAGTCTGCTTGATTTAATTGAGTATTTTGAAGTTTGTAAAACATTTTTGAGTGAATGTTTTGTTGACGATTTGAAGTTCCGTTGTTGCAAACGATTTTCACGAATTTGGATTTAATTTAATAGTGACACGATTTAATTGTAAACGACATCTGATTTGTTTTGATTGACAAATAATATACTTTTGAAAACGAATTATTTTTTTTGAATCTGATTTCTTTGTAAGTGACGAAGAAAAACGAAATTGATTATCTCTCAATTGTCTTGAACGAATTATTTTACTGGCGAATTAGGAAATTATAAAACGATCTGATTTATTTTTAACGATTTAAAAATAAAGATTAAGTCAATAAACAAACAATTATCTTACGAATTGATCCAGTAACACAAACATCATGATTTTGCTACCACAGGTCAGTCTCTAGTATAACTGCAGAACATTTGGATAGGGATAAATATTCAGAATTAAACATCTTTAAAAACATAGTGGTTTTTTAAATGAGGCTGATCATTTATTTTCTGAATGATTATTAAAATTTGCAACTTTTTTTCCGATAATTGCTGGAATTCTTGGAGGAGCTGGTGATGTAGCTAGTTGAATTTCAACAGTAGTTACCAATGATAAAAAAAGAACGAAAAATGAAACAGAAAAAGATAAAACTGAAATGGAAATATAAAACTTAATAGAGAAGCTCCAATAACAACTATAGTGGAAACATCATTAACATTAACTAGTGTTGGAGATATTTAGATCCATATTTGAAAGAGGAATAGATATTTGTTTCAAAGAACAAATTTTTAAATAAAATTTAAATAGAGAAAATAAGCAGAAATTATCGGAAAACATCATTCAAACAATTTTCGACATTTTTTTCACGCATTTTGAGATTTTTATTACAATGAGTTTTTCTTTTTAACTGAATTTAACTCGACCACCACGAGAATCCTTTAACGAATTTCAAGGAAGCTGCAAATAATATTGAATCCTTAGAGTGAAACTATGTCACGATTTGTGAAGGTTTGAGCTAAGCTGCTGTAGCCACAACAAAATGCTCGACATGGATGGTTGAGGTGATCACAAGAATCTAGCGACTTAAAATAATGTCTGTAAAACTAGCAAGAGATGCAGAATAATCATCATCTGAAGAAATTATGCGCTTTATGAAGAATGTATATGATTGACTTCAACATGAGAAGTCCATACTTTTTCGCAACGAAAATACCTGAACAATAAATTTGGATTTTTGCTGGACTCTGTTAAAACTCTTCTATCTGACACAGACGAAGAAGCAATTTTTCGAGATTGTAGAAACTTTGCAAATTCCTATTACACAGATATCAATGACTACGATAATGGGGGCACGACATTTAAGTCTCTAAAATTAAGTCTCGGAAAATTAAGCCTCGGACAATTAAGTCTCGGAAATTAAAATTTTGAAAAAATGAAAAATTCAAGTAAAATTCATAAAAATGAAAAATTCAAGTAAAGTTTATAAAAGTGAATAAAAAGAAAAAAAGTAATATTAAAAGTCTTAACAGCTATTGGATATAACATATTTTAATTATTTAAAATATTTAATATATGCTTTTTTGATAAATATTTTGTTTGAATATTATCAATTAAATAGTGTTGTGAAAATAAACCTTTCTTGTGTTATAAGCTATCCGGGCATAATAAATGATATGAAAATCGTTTTGAAGTTTTTGGAAAAATTCGATGTAAGCGTTAGCTTCGAGATCTGACAAAAGAAATTTGAAATGGTCATGAAAATCCAGAAGATTACTGATCCCGCCCCGCATCTCCCTTCTTTACTATCGAGGGTTGCACTGAATATCTACATGGAATCGGACGAGAATACGCAAAGCAGCTGCGATCGGTTCTTCAATATACTAAACAATTCGTTCGGCCTGACTAGACGTTCAGCGTACAGTCAATGGATAAACTTACAGTATTACGAGAACCAGACTATCGATGAATATGCACCTCAGGTGAAGATGCTAGCATCAACGGTCGACGATCTAACACAGGCTGTTTTCATGACTAAACTTTCATGACCTTTCGAGTTGTAGGTGGATTTGGAATAGGCCGGCGACTAATCCCTGACCGAAATGATCGAGAATAGCCGCAGGTATTTGGGGATTAAAAATGGTTTATTACAGGGTTCAATGGCAGTACATACAACACGGAAACAACAAAAAAGAAACATTGAATTCCGGAGGTCAGGGAGAACTCGATAAACCCAGAGCAAATCTTATTAAAGCACGCTATGTTTATCGTGTGAGAGACACCAAATCGAAGGAAAGGAATCACAATAATGGTTGTTAGTGGCAATCAAACAGACATACAATATGCTACAAATGTCAGAAACTGGGCCATATCGCAAAATATTGTTGGTCGAGAAACGAACAGGGGAGTTTGTAGGCGCCGGCTGTCTCCCTTCACAGTTGCAAGTGTTGCCAACGATGATCGTCACCGTAAATGACAGGTCGGCCATAGCGTTTATTGATTCTGGTTGTTCGAAAACGGTGTTTTAAAAGGGTTAGTTAGTAATTTTATGTTGTTTTCTGATGGAGAAAGTATGGTTTTAGCGAATGGAAAGGATGTTAAAATGGGTTTGGGTGAAGTGCGGTTGACTATAAGTGGTCAGTTTTTAAGGAAAACAAATTAAAAGATGTTGCAACGTTGAAAATTTTAGACGGTTTGGTAGAAAAGGGTTATCTAATCGAGTACAATGAGAAAGAAATGGGTAAATCGATAGGATTCATACCGTTATTTTGAATATTGCAGGCTAATAAGTCCAAGATAAGTCCCATTTTTGATTTTAGAAAATTAAACAATTACGTGGGCGTTTATAGTGGTTCAGTTTATATGTTTATGTGTTTAGTTATATGTTCACATGTTTAGAAAAGCTCCGCGATTGACGACGTAAGGGTTCGACTTTTTCAATGCTTGATTTGTCAGAGGCGTTCATGCAGATTCATGTTCATAAGGAGATGTGGCGTAACCAATCTTGTATCATTAACAACAAGAAATATGCTTTAACTAGAATGGGTTTTGGTTTAAACATTGCACCACTTATAATGACCGAAATCGTCAGGTGAATTCTGAACTCTGACACCAGGATGCGTGAAAATACCGACCCTTATATTGATGATATTTATGACAATGAAAGTTTCATTTCTGTAGAAAAAGTGTTCAATAATTTAGGTCTAAAATGTAAGAAACCGGAAAATCTATCACAAGCTAACGAAGTTCGAGTTTTAGGAATGAAAGTCTTTAAGGACCAACATGTAGTGAGATGGAAGAGGGACAATCAGGTAAGGGATGAGCTGGATGTGGAATCAATTTCATGTCGTGAGTTATATTCGTTATGCGGACAATTAGTGGGAATACATCCGGTAGCTAGTTGGCTCCGTCCGTCATTTTCACACCTTAAACGACTTAGTGAGGGATGGTCGGATTAAAAGATAGACGAGGAATTATTTGAGAAATTAAATGGGTTTTAAAGACAGTGATGGAGAGTGATCCTTGCAGAGGTTTATTGATGACTGCAGAGAAGATATTATATGGTACGAAGCAAGTTCAATAGCCATTGGTGCGGCGTTTGAAGTCAAAGGGAACATAATTGAGGACGCATCATGGTTGAGAAAAACTGATGATTCTAGACATATTAATGTAACAGACCTAGAAACAGTTGTAAAGAGTTTGAACTTATGTGTGAAATGTAGTTTAAGGAGTGTGATAGTAAAATCAGATAATAAGTCAGTAGTTTCATGGATAACCTCAACAATCTCAGATCTCGAAAAATTAAATACCAAGGCTTCTGATCTTTTAATAAAACGAAGACTGTTGATGATCAAGGAGCTGTGTCATGAATATGAGACCGAGTTGAAGATCGAGTTTGTTAGTAGCGAAGATAACAAGGGGGACGAATTGACAAGAATCCCAAAACAATTAAAAAGAAGCAATTGTTTTTTATCGGTTACGGACAATCTACTCAAGCTGCAGCAACTTCATGACAGATGTCTTTTAGGTGCAAAGGGAAAGCGATATTTGAGCGATAAGTTGAAAATAAATGTGTCAAATGCGGATATAAAGGATTTGATTTCGAAGTGTCTGGTCGTGCTGCGATAGCCTTTGACCATTTAGTTGAACCCAATGTTATAATTTAAATAAGAAAAAAATTAATTAAAGTAAATTACAATAAGTAAATTAATTAAATTAAATAAAACAAAGGTTAAATTAAATAAAATATATATGAGGTCATCACGTTCATATGGTTTAGTGATGACTGACATTAATTTGATCTTTTTTCTTTAAATTAAATTTAAACAATGATGTTCGGCTTCTGTGGGGTACAGTTTCAATTTCAATTCTACGGCAATCATTATTTTCTCATTCCAAATCGGAGACCAATTCAACAAACAAATTTCCTTGAAAATCAAATAAAACTTAAATGAATTCAAAATTCAAGAGTTATTGGTTACAGACCAATTAATTGATTCAAACAAAGGAAATAGTTTTTACCATTTGTTTTTGATTTGTATTCACTTTTGAACACAAAATTTGAATAGACCAATCACATAGTTGAAATGTGTGTATCTGTGTTGAGTGTGTGGTGTTAAATGGTAAGAAAACATGAATGTGTGTGTCATTAGTATATGTGTATTGTAAAAAAATTCACAATTATAAAAAAAACAAAAATTTTTCTCTGCAAAAAAATTATGCAATTACCAATTAATGATAATTTTTCTTTGAATTACAATTAATTGATTGGCGATTTTTTTCTAAATCATTCAAAATGATCGATTTTTTGAAAAGTGTTTTCTGTAAATAAAAGTTTGGTAAAAATTTAAATGAATACATCTCTTTGTTAATGATTTTTTTTGACTTTGTTGGACAATAGATCGAAAAGTTTTTGTTAAAAAATAAAAAAAATTCGAAAAAGTAATCGATTTCAATAAAGTAAAAAAGTTTGGCGAATTCAAAATTGTTTTGAATTGATTATACAAATTTAATGTTTGAATTAATTACTATTTTCAAATTTGAAGCTCCTTGTTTATCGATTCTCGTAAATTCTGAAATTTCTGGGTATAATTTTCAATCAAGAGTATCGATTAGACTTTATTTTGACAGTCCGATTGAATATCTTTCCGTAGCTTCAAAAATATCAATTACTGACACTAATAATTTCCCAAATGAAACTCAAACTGACTTATTGGGTCTTCTTTTGTCAAATTTGTCTCAGTTAATTGGATCTCTAATGATTCATAATTTGGTTGAAGAATCACGCGAGTTTTGTGAGGAAAAAAATTTGAATTAATTTTAAAGAATCAGCAAAAGGTTGTTCAAAAGATTCTTGGATCGCGAATTGTAAGCGTTTCTGCCATATTAGATGTAACATCAAAAGGTTTGGAAATAGAATTTGATGAATATTATCTAAAAGAACGCGAACTCTCATACATTCATTGTGAGTGGAAATCTGCTGAAACCGTCTCAGATCCAACATTTTCATCAAAATTAAAACGATATAAGAATATGAAAATTAACAGTGTTGATGAACCAGTTGAATGCCTCTTCAATCCTAATTATGTAGAAATCGATAGAGTTCTTGCGCGTAAGAAAACAGTCATTATAAATGGGTAATTCAAAATTCGAAGAATTAAAGATCCATGAATCGTTGGACAGTTCTCCAATCAAAGTCCTATCTCACAAATCGAATCGATTGATCAATTAGTCTCCGAGTTGTACAGTTCTAGAAGTATTTATGAAAATAAAGAGAATTCCATGGTGGCTCGACATTCAAAAAAGGTCAAACAAAAAGTGTTCGTTCAGTCAAAATATATGAGCAATGTCGACGAAAAGAAAGTCAATACCGCTATTTTAAACTCTATCGTTGGAGTCAAAAAACCGCAAAATAAAAAGTCATTTCAGACTTTAGGAAAAACATTTGTCTTTGGTATGGAAAAAGGTTCAACAACTAAAGTTAAAAAATGTACAGATTCCAAGGGTTCTAAAAATGCTCTAAAAGGAAATCAAGAAATAAATACTCAAACCGAACTTGACATGGACTATTGCCATTATGTACAAAGTTTTTATATCAAAAGCTTTTTCAATAATGCTGTTAATGTTCCAAAATCTCGAATTACCGAAAAATCCTCTGCTGAAATACAACAGTGTCAAAGTTGCCAATCTATTGATCCGGCACAAATAAAATGGGAAACTTGCAAATTAGCTGTCAATGAAAACTGGACAAGACTTGCAGCGGATGTCACAAAATTTGATCAACAAAAATTCTTAAGTATCATTGATTGTGAACCCGCTCGATTTGCTATATGGAAACTAATCAAAGCTGAGGATGTCAAGTAGATTGTTACAGAATTTTCAAATTTGTTCTGCAAGCGTGGATCTCCCAAGGAGTGATTATTTGCAAATATACGACATTTCATTCAGCCGAATTCAGCAAGTTGATGGAAAAGTGGAATATGCATATCCTATACCGCGCTATTAATCGACCAAATTGCAACGGAATAATAGGGAGACAATCAAGAGAATATCGTCTAGATCGAATATCGGTATCATGGAAGCCGTATGGTGGTATAACAATACACCATCCGACGGAAAGGTTCAGTACTTGTTCAGCACTTTAAAAGTACATTCAAGTCGGTTTGGAGACAATCGAAAGAATTGAAAAGGAGCCAGTTTACAATAAGGTAAACACAGACTTCGTAGAGCAACAGTTAGTCTGGATAAAGCCTGAAAATAATATGTTATGTACAAAGTAATGAACAAGAGGCGTTGTCGTTAAGAAATTTGATCAAAGAAAGTACTTAATAAATTGTGATGGTTTTTGTGGTCCACGGCATATATCAGATATTCGACCAAGACAACCAGACCTACCGCGAAACTCTTACTCGGATTACATGTTTGAAAATAACAGCGAATCAGCTTCGAGTGTTAAGCAAAGTGAATCGGGAATCAGCAACAGACCCAAAAGAGAAAGACGAAAACTGAATTATTTGAACGAGTATGTAGTAGATATAGATTTTTGTGACGAAGAATCTGGGGGGAGTGTTACATGTTAAATTTATTTATTAAATGAAATATTTAACATGAAAAGATGGATAATTATTTGTTTAAATAATATCTATGTAAAAGTATTATTTGTTGAAAAATAAATTTTATAGATTTGTTATTCGTTATTACACTAACATTAAATAAATTGAAAAAACTTTCAGTTTTGATTTTTTTGTAAAAAAGTGTGAAAATCGAGTGCACAATTTTAAATGGAAATAAATTTATGGCAGCTTTTTATGTTTTAAATTTCAAATATTGAATATTAATCGTCGTTCGAATGTTTTTATCCGATGCTGGTATTGACGGTAATCGCACTGTGTGACATCTACCCCAATCAGTTGGATCCCGTGCGCTATCGCCCCGCACAATTTGGCGACGCATGACGGATCCCCACAGTCTCGCTGGTCGCACACTCGGTCTGTATGTCGATAAACTGAGCAGGATCGGCGTTCACGGAAGCGGAACCACCACAAGCAGATCGCGGGACCGCCATCCCATGGCATATCGACCGATGATCACCTGATCCGATCGGCAACCAGACGTCGTCGAGTCAAGGCGGCGATCTCTCCGGGAACCAAGTCCCGGCACATTTAAAAGGTGCCGGCCGTTGCCACTCGGTCCGGCTGCCGGCACCACAATAAGTTTTACGTATATTCTGTCATTTGTAAATTCATAATATCGACGCTCTATTTAAGTGTAAACTTGCCATATTAATATTCAAACAAGTGAAATCTTAATTAACAAGCAACCTACTGTCGCTGACATTTAACAATGACAATGTAGACAGTTAAGAATATCATTTAGGTAAATTAGTGGTAAATAATTAATAAAATTAGGTAAATTAGGTAAATAAATGGCTGGTGGGATTTCGTTCTACAAAATCTAAGATTTTGTGGCCCATGTCTTCAGTGATGAGGGGTTTCTTGTGCCCACCATGTTTCCCAAATTGTACTTCCCCATATCTCTGGTATCTATATATAATACCTCTTGCCGCAGATCGGCTTATTTCTAATTGTTTAGCGAGAAATTGATAATCTTCTCCTCTGTTGAACGCTGCAACCAACCTTTCCTTATCAATTACAGATACTCT
>MQRK01244434.1:2313-14931 GCA_001938485.1 Girardia tigrina
TGTACGTGTTAATATATGTAAAATTTTAAATTGTAATAAATGTTATTTTTCTGTTGTATATTCATTTTTTGAACTTTATGTCATTTTGTTCTCAAATAGCTGCCGCACCCTGTACAGTCTATAAGTAATAAAAAACGTTCAAGCATTGCATATAGACTATTCCATCTTTTTTGGCAATCCAAATATCAAATGTAACTCCTTACCAAATTCTTCTCTAATATATTTTTGTAAAATGTTTTCATTTTGTGTATTTGATTTTTTATAAAATTTAACAACTTTCCTGACTTTAAAAACTATACCATCTACATCTTGTAACAATTTCACATTTCGTATAACCGTATCGCTGTCAATCTCAAAAAATCCATTTTCCGAATCTTCCATTCCAGTTTCACTTCCATCATATACATCTTCCTCCTTTTCAACGTCTTTCTCATCATAAATGTCATTATAATTTGGCAACATTATTTTTTTTTATTTTTTTATTTTTGTGCCTTTTGGCATCTTTTTGATTTATATTTTAATTTTTTTATTTAAAATCTTTTTTTCTCGAATTTCTATATCTGAATTTCACACTATCATCGATTTCTATCACATAAAAATATTTACACAATAAAACATTATTGCAACATTAACCAGCATTTGTGCAATGAAACTGTTATACTTTGAAGGATGATGTAAAGTCAAAGAGGCTTCAGCTCCTGTAAAGTACATCAACCCATAGAGTAACAAGTTCCGGTTTTGCAGCAATGAAATAATATGACTCATATTGAGTTTTAACACAAAGATAATTTCTGAGGATTTTTACCTCGATCAGTATGATCAAAAAACATCACTGATGTTTAGGAAATCTATTGCTACATCAAGTTTTGATTTAGATCTGAGTGATAATATTTCAATTGTCTATCAATTCGATCGAAGAAAATCCATTTCTTTCTCCAAACTCCAAATAATCTTTTACTGAGTTTTCGGAGAAATCCTTGACAACTGTTCTGATCAATTTGAACCTGATCACTACATACAGTCAGATCGTGATCCCATTGTTCTATGTGTTTCAATAAATTGAAATCGGAATGTAACTTTGACAGGAAACAAGAAAGAGGACGAGATTGTTTTGATTTCTTTGAACGTCTTTCTTTGTTTAGATAATTGATGTTTTGATTAATTTATTTGGATGACTATTTTCGTCATTGTTAGACGTTACAGAATTTAAGTCACTTCTAGAACTTTTAATTTGAGTCCACTTGTTTATAGTGGACTGTTCGGAGAGGATCATCTGCCTGTCCCCGGGTAAATCAAACACTTGGTATATAACATTTTGTAACATACTAATAAAGTTGATTATTTTTGAAAAAAACTTCTTTTCAATTTTCTAGTATTTCAGTTATAAATGTTTGTTTTTACCGAATTTTGTATACGAAGGACTATGACAAAAGGTTTTTAAAGTCAATGATTATTGTTAGGAATAAGGAAATGTTTTTCAAAATATAAATTTAAATGTAAAAAAAACATCTAACATTTATATTAAAAAATTGAATTTTTGCTAAATAGAAAATGATATTTCCATTTAATTTCTATCATCATAGTTCCTTAATTTTTTTTATTGTTTTTATTTGATCGCTTTTCATTCTTTCCTTATTTCTCTTCTAATTTTGTAAAATGCTTTTTTCTATTTTTTTAAAAAAATTTTAAAGTAGTTTCATTACGCATGCAAAATTTCAAGTCACCAATATAGTGGGAAGATAGTTAAATTGCGGGTCAAAGTGTTTTGTAAGACAGTCAAAGGCAGTAAAAAAAGTGTGAGTGTAGAAAGGAATGTAAATAAATATATGTAAATTCATGTAATGTATATTTGGTATAAGAGTTTTGATTTATTTCAAAATCATTTGTAAAAACACTAATTGTTAAAATTATTAACCTTTCTAAACCTAGAACGGATGAAGTTTCTAAAAATTAAAAGACTTATGTTCGTGGTTGTCTTCCGATGAAAACTCAGATGAAAACTTTTTTGAAAATTTTATTTCATAGCAACAATATAATATTTAAACAAATTTTATTTAATTAAATTTGTGAGGAACACTTTTTCATTTTTTTGTATGAACCAAATAATATCAAAATAAATTGTAAAAATAAATATAGTTCAATTAAATGTTAATTTTATTATTTTTGAAATTTTGCATTTTATTTAATTTTTTATTTTTTAAAACTGTACTATATTATTAAAACTCCTTTCGAATATTTTTATGTTTCACTAATATTTAATTTTGTATTTTTGTAATATTTTGTAAGTTGTAATATTTAGATTTTTGTTAGATTCTTATTGAAAAATTTGGAAGAGTTTCCCAAAATTCTCTCGTATTTATCTAGATAAGCATGGTTTAAAAGTATTGAGCTGGATATCAGGGCCCCTAAATTTCTAGATATGTGTTTGGTCCATGTGAGAAGTGGTTGCAACATCAATATCAGAATTCATTTTAAACACAAAAATTTATTACTATGACAACTGAAAATTTTCAAACAAATTTTTGTCAATTAAAATTTTCAACTCGCCTCATAAATTTTATTTTACTGTCAAAATAATTTATTATATTCTATAACTTATTTTTGACTTTTTTTCTATATCAAATTTTTATTATTTTTAAAATGCATTTTTAAAAATTATAAGACAAATAAAATTAATTTATTACATTAAATAAAATCCAATGAATGTATAAAATTTTTAAAAATAATTTATTATATTCGATAACATATTTTTGAACTTTTCTTTTAATTAAAACTTGTTGTTTGGCATTGACAACATAATTCGCAAGAGTTTCTCGACATAGCATCTGCATTTGAATGTTTTTCACCTTTCCTGTATTCCATTCTCATATCAAGACCACTGAGAAAATTTATCAATGTTTGAAATTGCGGTGTTATTGGGTTCTTTGTAGTCATCATAAACGTAATAGCATTGTAGTCTGTTCGCAACAAGAATCTTTTTCCATATAGGAAATGCTTAAAGTGCTGAGTGAAATAATATATCGCTAGTAATTCTTTTCAAGTAATGCAATAACCAAGTTCATGTTTATTCATCTTATGAGAACCATATGCAATAACTCTTTCTCTTCCACTCGAGTCCTTTTGTGACAGTACTGCTCCAATAGTATCGAAACTTGCATCTGTGTCCAATATAAATTCTTTATCGAAGTCTGGATACGCCAAGATTGGAGTTTGAACCTTTTTTTCTTTTAATCTCTGAAAAGCTTCGTCACATTCTTTTGTCCATATTATTTTCTTATCTTTGTTTTTGCCCCACATACCTTCTAAAACTTTGGAATATCTTGCATAATCTTTTATGAATTTCCTGTAATAATTTGTCAAACCCAAGAAACTCCTTAGATGTTTAATACATGATGGGTTTTGAAACTTGTTAATCGCATCAATCTTTGTTTTATCAGTTTCTATACCATCTTTACTTATTACGTAGCCCAAAAACTTTGTCTTTCCTACCAGAAATTGACATTTCTCTGGATTTATCCTTAAACCTGATTCTTTGATTTTTTGAAATACATTCTTTATTCTTTGTAGATGTTCTTTATTATCTTTAGAAAATATTAAGATATCGTTTAGATATACGACTGCTTCCTTCCAGTTCAATTCCCCAAGAATGTTTACCATTAGTTCTTGAAAGGTGGTCGGAGCGGCTGCTATTCCGATAGGCATTCTTTCAAAACAATATTGACTATTCTTTGTTTTAATGTAATCTTTGTTTTTTGTATGCCGTTTTAATCTTTGATTCTTCATTAAGTTCAACTTAATAGTATGCGTTTCCCAAGTCAATTGTAGTGAAATACTTTGCACCGTTCAATGTATTCAACATATCATCCACATTTGGCATAGGGAATGCTGGTCTGAGAGTAACTTTATTTAATTGTCGAAAATCCATGCACACTCGTATTTCTTGTTTCTCTTTCTTCCAGACGCATACCAATGGAAATCCATGGTGAACTACATTTTTCGATTGTATAATTTTCTTCAAAATTTTTATAACTTCGTCTAATTTTTCATCAAAATGCCGTGGTTGTCTATACGACTTTACTAACACCAGTTCACCATTAGTTTCTATTTTGTGTTTCGTCAATGATGTTTTCCCAATATCCCATTTATCTGCCATGAATATCGACTTAAACTCTTTTATCATGTTCATCAACTGATCATCGACCTTACCTCCGTATAAGTCCGTTATCCTTTTCAATCTGTCTTCCTCTGATGGGCTATCCCTTATCATAAATACATCACTATTTTCTATTGATTCCTTAATCAGCGTTATTCCAAAATTATCCAAAAAGTCCACTCCTTCTATCATTTCTGGGTTCATTCCTTTGACAATATAGAATGTTATATTCTTTTGGTTCCCTTCAATTTTAATCTTCAAGAGTACTGTTCCATAATTCATTAATTCCGAAGCATTTGCGCATGCTAAACGTCTTCGCGATTCTCTAATCCTAATATTTGGTATGTTTTTAATTAAATTTGCTTCAATTACATTTACTCTAGCACCGGTGTCTAAAAGACAGTGTACTTCTATCTTTTATGTAAAAATCTATACTTGGTCTACGATCCAGTTTGTCATATTTAATGTTAAACTTTGTTATTTTTAAAATTTCTTCATTCATCGTGTCTCTTTTAATATCTTCTATTTCTTCTTGTTGATATTTGAATATCTGCGATGTGTCCAGCACGTTGATTTTTCGAGTCTTTATCTTCATCATTTTAGCATCTTCATGAGTCATCAAGCATTGCGTACATGTATCACATGTATTCCGAGACAAAAAATCTGCGTTGGAATGATCTGTTCCTTTTCTGTATTCTAAGTGTATGTCCAGGCTTGATAAATAATTAATCCATGTCTGAAATTTCGCCGTTATCGGTTTTTTTGTTTTAACCATAAACGTAATTACCTCATGATCCGTTCTCCAAGTGAATTGCTTCCCGTATAAATAAGGATTAAAATGCTGACAGAAGTAAAACATTGCCAACAGCTCTTTCTTAGTAATGCAGTATCCTTTTTCATGATTATTCATGGAGTGTGAACCATATGCAATAACTCTATCACGTCCGTCCTTGTCTTTTTGGGATAATACTGATCCAATCGTGTCAAAACTGGCATCAGTGCCCAGTATAAATTCTTTCTGGAAGTCTGGGAATCCTAGAATCGGTGGTGTTGTTAAAGCCTCTTTCATCTCTGCAAATGCTACATCACATGCGTCTGTCCATAACAATTTCATCGTGTTAAATCCACACAGTTGTTCCAATTTCATAGCCTTTGTTGCGTAGTCATTCATAAATCGTCTGTAATAATTGCAAATTCCAAGGAAACTTCTTAGATTCTTTACACATTTCGGTTTTTAAAATGTCTTTATGGCTTCTAATTTAGATGGGTCCGTCTGTATACCTTTATCATTAATTACATGTCCCAAAAATTTAACTTCCCTTTTTAAGATATGGCACTTTTCTGGATTAATTCTTAAGCCTGCTTTCCCGATTTGGTCCAATACTTTATCCAAACTTTTGTAATGTTGTTCCAACGATTTGGAAAAGATAAGAAACATAAATAATTTATTATATTCTATAACTTATTTTTGACTTATTTCTATATCAATTTTTTTTATTTTTAAAATGCATTTTTAAAAATTATAAGACAAATAAAATTAATTTATTCCATTAAATAAATGTGTAAAATTTTTAAAAATAATTTATTATATTCGATAACATATTTTTGAACGTTTCTTTTTAATTAAAACTTTTTTTTATTTTTAGAATGCTTTTGAAAATTTTATTACCTATAAAATTAATTTATTTCATTTAAATAAGATGCAATCAACTTATAAAATTTTAAAAATATTTATTATTCTGTATTTTTAAAAAATATTCGAAACACAATAAAACTAATTTTTTACATTTATATAACATCTAATTTTAAAATTAATTTGTAGAAAACTATTTAATTTCGTAAAAAAACTTTTGTAGCAGCTTGATATATAAATTTACGCAAAAACCTTTATTTGTTGTATTATTTCTTTTAAAATTTTTATTTTAAAACTGGCAACTGAAATATATCAACTTGAAAATTTTTTGATTTTAAACTCTGTTTTTATTATTTATTTTTTGCAAAATTTTTAAATTAAAACATTAACTTATTCAGCGAATCGAAAATTTATATTAACGCCTTATAGTCCTTAACCGGGAATATATATGGATTTTAATTATAGGATCTTCAAAGGATGAGAAGATTTGGACATGCTTATAAACTCTTTATAAAATAATTCTCATTGACGATATTAATTATTACAACTTGTTTTTTTATACTTTATCATTTTTAACCCCCGATTCGATTATTAATTTAATTACAATATTCATCGTTGTTTGATTTTATAATACAAAAACAATCGACATAATTCTGTTTGAAATAAATTAATTATTAACAATTTATTTTAATAAATTATTATTATTATTACTAATATAATTAATCAATTTTTTGCTAACACAATAATAAACTAATATATTATAAATGTTTAATAAAACTTTGCTTTTTTTCCTGAAACCATTGCGAATGATTTCTTCTTTTGAGATTTATTTCAAAATATAAAATATTGGTCGAATAATTTAATCATTAAATGGATCGGAATGATGAAAAGGATTACATAAATACTGAATTTAAATAATTATTTACAGCAAAAATAATAATAAAAATAAAATAATGCCGTTTTTCGATTGATGATACAACTGAAACAATTTATTTTAAATTTTATTTTTATTTATTTTGTTTTAACAATATTCAAATACTGAAAAATTTAATATATTCTTTGATTAAAAGTACAAATATTTTTAATATTTATTTATATATTTGAAATTTTTGTACGGTTTATATAATTTTTGCATGTACTTTATTTCTTTCATATTTATTATAATTTTGATTTTTTATGGATCAAGTATTGCAATATTTTGTTATTAAATTAATTATTAAGTGTTATTTTTTTGTAAGACTTTTGTAGTTTTTTTAGTTTAAATTGAAAGTTATATAAATCAAACGTTTTATTGTAGAAAAGCTTCTAAAAAACTCTTGGCATAAGTAATTTTCAAGAATACAAAAGGTAAAGATTTAGCACGAAAATAAGAAAAGTTCGAAACCTCAATTCGAGATCAACATATTTCTTATCTCCTATGCCACAACATTTTACAAAAACGCCCATTATTAATTTATAAATCTTCGAAAAGAAATGACAAATACGTGAGATGGTCAGTAATACTTTAGAATAACCTTTAAATAAATATAGGTCAACAATTATACATAAATGTGTGGCGCCTACAAATAACTTAGACTCAATTATGTATTTTGCAACCGATTTTATTCAAATTTATAGCAATAAATAAGCAATTAGTCTATGTTAATTTCTTAATGAAAGTTCAGCCAACTTCCACGAATTTTATATTTTACATAAGGTTTTGGAATACGAAGATAGAAAATCCATGATATTTTTCGGCAAATCAATGACACAATCAAAGTATTTTCCTCGTAAATCTTTTTAGTTATCAGAAAAGGTGAAATTCACTAAGGGCGAGATTGGTACTGTATGATGGGTGTTGAGAAAACCGCGCCTCCAAATTATACTGAGAACCAGAGAACAGATTTTGATTAACTTCAATTCAAATTTTGAATATTTTAAAAAAGAATCATTATATTTAAATTGTAAAGTTTTCTCGAAACCAGTTTAGAAATCCTTCTCGATCGAGTGAGAAAGGATAGACGATTCTGTTCGCTTCGTTTGCTGTCGAATCGATAACCATCGTCAACTTTTTCACTTTACATTGACAAATTTCTTTTCTCAATGAAATTATTTTTGTGTCGGGAATCAACTTAACGATTTTTGAATATTATCCCTATATTGGTGGAACACTGTTGTAACCCATTTGTATAGTTTTAATTAAATATACACAAAACACATTATTTAAATAAAACACGAAGAAAATATTTTACTTTATTTTCTATCAAAATGTTTGTTTTTTGTTAATTGTGACGAATTGACATAAAAATTTTCTGTCCACACACGCACACAAATACCAATCACAATCATCCACACACCCAATCATATCAGACATTTACATTTTCATTTTATTTTTACACGCATACCAATCCAAAACACACAGACACTCAAATCGAATTGGTCCATTCAAATGGACACAGAAAATTCACTCAATTATTTCAGACATATTTACACAACACATACACGTTAATCGATATTTGATCGATAATTACACACAATTAACATACACATGCATATATTCACACAATCTACCAAAAACATTAGCCTATTTCAAACAATGGAGATTACATAATTACTGTTCAATTGAATCCCAAACAACTGCACATGAAAATGAACTCCGAAGGTGAAACTTGTGGTCAATGTTTACAAACAAATCGTTTGAAACGGATAATCAATTCTTGTTAATTTAATTGCTTTAATTATTTTTTTAATTTCTTTTTACCTATTTAATTATTTTTAATTTATATTTTTAAACTTTTTAATTTATTTACATTATTTTTATTAATGGCAAAATATATATTTGGTCAAACCGATTAATTTCCGCTAAGTGGGTGAGTCAACTGTCGTTCTTGTCCTCAGGTGAGATGTGTGATTTTGGGCATTGTCAGGCAAGTACCAGATTTGATTCTTTTCTGTCGCTAATCAGAGTTTATTTTGACATTTGGTCCAGCGTAATCCAATTTCAAAAAGCCTGTAATGTCACAAACGATTGGGAGCATAATACATTTCTTTTGGGAGGCGCTAGTTCTCACTTTCAGTATTAACCTTTCTCTAGGTATTTTCTATTCGACAAATTTGCTTTTAGTTTCAATAATTTATAACCTTTGATGTGTCTCATCTTCTGACATTGTTTATCAGGAAGGTATTACCATGTTTTTCAATGATCTGACTGACAGATCTTTTCTGACTGCACTGCAATCTAGAATCCAGATTTAAAGGTTTATCGGTTAATTTTAGTTTGATTTCACAAAATGTCTTCCTAATTTACTCATCAAATTAATTAAAAAGGTTTTTTTATATTATATAATATTTTTCATAAATTATAAATAGAATATAAACAATTTGAATTTCCGTTTGTTAAATTTTAAATACAGATTTTGTTTTCTTAGAAAATGGATATCGATATTTTATTCAAAAAAAATAATTTTTAATTTTGTCTTTAAATTATTAATTGTATTTAGCTTCAGGCGATTTACAATCTTTGAATTCGCAAATTCAGGAAATAATAATGCTTAAATTAATGAAAAATAAGAAAATAAAATTCCATGGTTTTCATGAAGATTTTCCTTTTGATTGACAATTGTCTCTTTCCCCGTGCGAATGTGTCAACTTTCAATATGAATGTAGAATGTATAGAATCGGGGTCTATAAATTCTCATCAACTCTTATTAACGCTGGAGGTCCTTGATTCCCCCGAATGTATTCTTTTTATTTTATTTCACAACTAGCATTAGGAAATTCTATAATTTCTCTTTCTTTCTTGATTTATGGTTATTCATTAGACATTGTAATACAGTGACATTGGGCTGTTCATGCTGACATCCCCCGCGGAGAGATGTATTGATTCTTATTGATATGAGTGATCTGTTCAAAACGAGACTGTTATGTATCATAATATGATGGGATTAGTGAATATTTTGTACTTCGGTGTCGTTATCAAATGTTTTTTATTGATCATAAAAACGAAAAAAATGGTTTTTATTTGTAAAATAATGTCGGATTAAAGAATAAAAAACTTTTATATACTTTTAAAGACATAAATAAGATTTCAAATTGAAATAGACAAGTAAATAACGACTGTATATAATTATTAAATTAATGAGAAATTTAGAAGATTAGAAATACAGAAGTTAAAAACCCAAAAGGTCATTGAATAATCACAGTCTTATGATTCCTTGCCATCAGCACTGAGTTAGCCAAAAGCATTAAGCTATATATAACAAAAAATAATGTCATTCATATTTAATTTAATTTAATCGCACCGATTAAGTGTAATCAAAACACATGTGGAACATAAACCCTACTGAAGAGGAGCAATGTCCTGAGTTTAAGATCAACCCTCATTCGACCTATGAGGGGTTAGTTTTAAGTTTCGCCAAAATAGTTTATTGATTTTTTTAGTTTTGAAAATTTAAAGGAAGTAAATGAGAAAATTAAAATGCAAGGTAAAAATATGATAAAATAAATACGTATTTAAAATATGTTTAAATTAATAACAATTAATATATTTTATAAGTAGAATAAGTTTAAATAAAGTTTAAAATAAATAATTAACGGATTAATATTTTTAGAAATATTTTTTTTAATAAAAGGGCTTATTGTAAATTTAAAATAAATTAGTTTTTATGATAAAGTTTCGTAAGAATGTAAAAGTAATTAATATTTTAAATTTTGTAATTTTTTTTGTAAAAAAAATGCAAAATTATTTTAAGGTTTAATTTTCGTGAATTTTCAAAATTTAATCGAAAAGAGTTGTAAATTAATTTTGGGCGATATAATTGAATTAATTTGTTTAAGTATGTGAATTGTTGATATTAATAAATTTTTGGTGGTGTTAAATTATGACTTCAGAATGTGATAATAATGAAAGTGGCATAAACTTACATGGCCAATATGAGGAACTATGTGATATTGAAGGGGAAATCAAAGCCTTATGATGTTTATTGCTATAATATTATTATCAGATTTTAATTTTTGTAATTTTATGGACTGGTGCTAGTTAAAGGAAAAACTCATTGAGTTAGAGAACAAGTTACAAACGATGCATTGTACTGTTTACAGGTATGTTAGATTTGATGATGGTTGGTTTAAACTAGGGCGTTCAAATTCGGCATTTGGAATAACGATGGATTTTCCATTTCACAAATCGAAGAATTCAAAGAAGATAATTCTGCAATTATGAATTTGTAGCATTGACCAAGTCAACATACCTTATAATACTTTTCAACTTAGTATTTAATCAGTTTATCACAAATAAAGTTAAATACAATCAGTTATTTAACTGGTAATCTCATCAGTTCGTATCAAGTAACATATTGTATCTTATTTGAGTAAAATCGTGTTATTTTTTATTTTAGTGTGATTTAATGATATATATATATATATATATATATATATATATATATATATATATTAGGGTGGTAGTCAAAAATAAAATTTTCAGGTAAAGAAAGAAATTTTCAGGACAACCATTAGTAATGTTCCTTTTGATCATAGAAACTACTGTGCAAATATATTTAAAATATTCCAACATTAAGGGGTACCACATGATAACACAAAATTTAACTCTTTGTTTTCAACTCGGTAGTTGTTGTTAGTGCTAACCATGGATTTTCATCCGGTGAATATGGAGGCCAATTAATCCATTTTCTTGTGGACTTCTCGGAATCTAAACCAATAATTCATTCACCAAATTGCTAACTTAAGAATTCGAAAACTTCATATGTTCTATGCGGTTTTGCTCCATCTTGCATAAATCAATAATCATCATTTTACCAATCGCATTCATGAAGGGTACCAATTGATCCTTCAATATGTCAATATTTATTTTTGATTTTACGTTTTCGTAAATAAAGATGGGTCAGATGATAATTTCTGATGACATAGCGCAC
Organism: Girardia tigrina; assembly: GCA_001938485.1. Taxonomy (NCBI): domain Eukaryota; kingdom Metazoa; phylum Platyhelminthes; order Tricladida; family Dugesiidae; genus Girardia; species Girardia tigrina. The sequence continues at coordinate 14,009 of MQRK01244434.1, forward strand.
CAAACAATTACTCTTTTAGAACATAGTACCTTAATAGTCATTAAATGATGAATATTTGAACCCCAGAAGCACCAATTTTAGCTCCCATTGCATCTATATCGTCTAGAATAGTTCCAGATCTAAGAAACATTTCATAATCCCTTGTTTTAGTGCATCTCGTTATCTTGTGATGCCATCCAAACTTTTTCTTAAATAATATAATTGTTTCTTTTGCTGAAAAATCAACTTTAAAATAAGTCAAAACCATAAATTTAACCACGAAAAGATATTTGTCTTTATAAAATATTTTAAAATAAGATTAAAAAAAATATATGTAATACTATTGTTTAAGTAGAATGTGTTTTTATTTGAAGAAAGAGTTCAGTAAACGTTTTAACGTATCATAATATAATTAAGCTTTTTTCAACTTTTTTGTTTAAATCGGAATTGCCCCCCTAGAATCAGATTCTAGATCCACCCCTAAAATGAGACCGAGCTTATATTCAAATCTTCAATGCTACCCTCTGCTACCAGAGACCGGTCTTTAGGGCAACCTGAAGATCGACCGGATCATCCACATTTGAATCTGACTTGTCCATCATAAGAGATTGAAATCTCAAAAAATATAAAAATATATTAAATTTTAGGTAATATTAAAACAATTTTTTTTTAATATTTTTTTAATTTAAGATATAAAATATTTTATTAGTGATGTACAGCAAACAATTTATTTTACAGAGTATTACTTCTTTATTCACAATGAAAAAATTAACAGAATATATAATTCAGAATACTCAATACGTAACTCAATAGATAATGATTTATTTGTGCTCTTCAATGTTTTCTTCCTATAGTCCTTTCTTAACCCTTTTTGTGTACATAATTTTTCCAATGCAACATAATTGCTGATATATATATATATATATATATATATATATATATAT
>MQRK01244435.1:2642-18523 GCA_001938485.1 Girardia tigrina
TCGAGTGGATGGAAAATCCAATTATGATTGGATTTAAAAATCAAAAAAAATTCAAATAAATCAAATTAATGGGCATTGGAGCCCAGTTAAACAAATTGGAAATTTATGTAAATTATAAACAAATTGGGAATTTATGTAAATTTAAATTATAAACAAATTGGAAATTTATGTAAATTTAAATTATATTTTTAGCTAATGTGGATTTTTAAAATTTAAATTAAGTTTTATAATTTTAAATTTCTATTTTATAATTTAAATTTTATTTAACTTTTTTTGTGTATATTCAAATTGGGTATAAATACCCTACAAAAAAATTCAAAAAAAAACAAAACTCACAAAAAACAAAGAATATAAAAATTCAAATATTCAACAATCAATTATTCGACCTCAATTATTATTTAAAGATCTATGTACAATATTTTGAAGAGTGTACTCTGTGATTATTAAATACAATTTTTATAATATTGGTTACTTATCTCAATTGCAATAAAGTTAAAAGTATCGATTGTCAAACTGGGTTCGAGCTACGAACAAGCAACACAACCTTCCAATAAAGGGAAATTAACTCAGAATTATATATTTGTTTGAACGAAAAGACCAACAATACTTGATTGTGTTATGTTCGATGATTTCTGACTATCTTTATTTATTTGGATGTGTTTGACAGCGACAATTATTTTACGATTTGTTATTTTATTCATTATTAAAATTATTATTCAGCGAAGTCAAAAACGACATGTAGATTTTCAAACATTTCAAATATTTGTAATCATGATCGTTTAAACATTTATAAATAAAAACGAATACACGATCCGCCTTTGTCTACGATCTCCGTAGTAATTACACATTCTAATCGACATCACTATTTAAATTCAAGAACTGACCGCCTGGCTACGCTTTACAATTAATCAGAGTCCTTTCGAACCAATAAAACATGATAGCTATTCGCGACATTATAAGTTACTCTCCATCAAATCTTAGATCCCAACCCTTAATAACTTCGAACAATACCCACTCTTACATGTTAAATACCTTTCCAATTGAATTTAATTCATTCGCATTTAATTGTGCCATCATTCAAGATTTAACTTTTTTTTGTTCACTCGAAAACCAATTTAAATAATTTATAAAATAGTTACATCAGAAAACAAAAACCCAGTTCAATGTTGTATTAAATTCGTGCAATTAAATACCAATACGCTAATCGACAAAACAAAATTGAAAAATTAAATAAATAAATAATAACTCTAGAAAATATTAAATGTTAAACCCGTATTGAATTCCTCTCGATTAATACCTCAATAATAATTCACGCTTGTAACTCTGACAATTTATCATTACAACTCTCACAATCCTGACTCTCTCGCTTTAGTACTCGTCTTGAGTTCTTGTACGCTTTCTACGATTTCTAAATAAAATTTTCTCCGCCTCGTTTTCACAATCACACATAATAGTCCTAAAGAAAAGCGTTGCTCGTTCTTTAGCGATTCCTTGTATCACATTAGGTTTCTCTCATAATCATTATGGTAATGATTTCCATCTCACAAATCTATCTCAGGAAATTTATCTTTATTTGATTTAGTCATTTATCTCATAGAAAATATATTTATTTCATCTACTAAAATTTATCTCAGAAAATTGACGCTTGCTTATCTCTTTCTTTTAACTCTTCCATCGTAATTTCGAGATTCATTTGATAATGAAAGTACTCACTCAAAAGTATTCAAATCGACTCAATCCTTGTATCAAAACCAACCCAATAATTAATCTCAAAATTAAGTAACGCATAAATTTTTACAAATTAGAAATAATTAATAAAGAAAATCGTTAAGGAAAGTTTACTAAAATTATAAATTACGAATTAATGTCTGAGAAAAATTATTAAGTAAAATCTCTCAATTTTTAATAAATTACAAGGAATTAATTAAATCCGCTGAATCCAGGTATTAATGAAAGGAATTCAGTTCTCAAATCAATCCAGTAAAATATCAAATACCAATCAAATTAATAAAACTAATGACAAAATAATTGAATTAAATCAGTTATAATATTATTATCTTTCTCATTAATTATAGTTATTTACATAAATCTCGTCAACATAAATTATTTACAGGACCCGCATACGATCCGGCTACGCATCGGAGTTCAAGGACCGCCCCTCTTGATCCCATGGAGGCGGAGACAAACCGCCGTCGTATTCCTGCCAACCTGGGTCGGCAACCTCGATACCCACGACGGTTGGAATCGATCTCAACAATTTTATTTCCAATGTTAAAATATAAACATGGTCGATATTAAAATGAGACATTTATATACAACATTTAAAAAATTAATCCAAATAAGATCATATTATCCGATAATTTTTATTAACGATAATCCAATTTATATCTCAAAATTAAACGACTTAAATAAAAATTTTAAAAACCGAAATCAATAATAAGGAATAAATAAAACAAGAATAATAATGAGAATGAATAAAATCAATAAATGACGAATAAACGGTACCTCTTAAATTAAATATTAAACTGTTAACGTAACTGTAAAATTAAACTGCAAGATTAATTGTAAAATTCAATTGTCAAATAAACTGTCGAGACTTGCGAAACGACATCGGGTATTTATACCCTATCGTCCTGATGTAATACCCGACACACTCTGGCATCTAGTGTAACTTGCTTGATGTAATTATCTCGAGACAGAATGCTGCGACATCATGTCAGATTATGTCGCGATTATGATCTAAATGCAATTGTTTCTGATTATCAGGGACTATTCCATTACGAAATACCGACAGTTGTTTATCTGTCGCTCCAAAACAGACTGTAGGGGGAAAGGATTTTTAACTCTCGTTTCGGAAACTTGGCCTGTCCATTTTGATGCAATGTTTACCTTATCAGCAACTACGATCGAATGTAATCATCGAAATCCAGTCGATCGGGTTGCGTTCAGCTATGAATTGTAAACGACTGTTCGGGCTAATCGGTGATTATTCTAGTTATCTGTTTATTATTTTTCGACTAGACCGCTCTCCGCTCCGATCGTCATTGATGCCTCGTGGTTGCCGCCATCAGATAAACGATTCCAAATGATGCGTCCGTGACTACGTACCGACCTTACCATACGCTATCGACAGTTGTTTATTGGAGGCAAGGCACAGGGTAGGGGTTTGCTATTCATTTTCCTGTTACTGATAAATCTGTGTTTTTCAGATGACTGTATCGGCTTATCAGATGTGAATGGAACATCCTGCAACCACGTAATTCATGTCGGTAACTTTTAATTAACTAATTAAGATTTCGTTAATTTCTGAAATTTTCAGGGTTTCAGAAGCTTTTCCATTGGCTGGAATCGATCAAAAAGAGATGGATCGAAGCTCAGGGTGCTGTCCTCGCGTTCTTCGTTCTGTGGGCTTGGAACCGATTTATAAACAACGAGGATAGTCGAGTTTGACTATCCTCACAACTTTCACTAAAGGTTTCGGGTGTACGGCGCGTTGGACACGGAGAAGGGTTTCCTTGGAGTCATTTTTTCAAGTTGGCGTCGTAACACATTGATTTTAAATTTTATTAGACACACAATTTCGATCATCCTTTGGACAAGTTAGGATATCGAGGTGATATTTAAGTAAAAATCAAAAATCAAAAAGATTCTTTTAATAAAATATTTAATATTTTTTTTGTTTCAACTTTATGAGGAATAATTAACTTTTGGTTCGCTGATCAAAATTTAAATAGTTTTTAAAAAAGATTATTTTGAATTAAAATCAAATTATAAATTTTAAAAATTTATTAAAAGTTATTAAGTATTTTAGATTTGAATTTAAAAACATTCTGTATATATTTATTTTTAATTAAAATATTATTTTAATAGAAAAATGAGTTGATCAAAACAGATAACAGATAAAACAGTATTTATAAAATAATTTAAATCCGATTAAAAATTTTATTGATATTTTCTAAACAACGCAAAATTAAAAAAAACAGCATATAAGATTTCAGTTGAAAAACAAAATTATTAAAACATTATAAAAGGATTAGAGTAAAAAAATGTCAACTTCTGATTTTTCAACATCAAACTATCACGAACCCATTACAATGAAAAATATATAATTGTTTCATTTTTCAATTTGTTTGTCTTTTTTTAATCATAATTTTGGGATATTATTCCGTACTGCCTCTGTTAATATACATGCAATGCTCGATTCACACAGATTTATTTCTCATATTTTTATATTTTCGTTTGAATTTATATCTCATTTAAATTTATTTCTTTTAAAAATTATTATTGAATAAATTCATTTCAGATTTTGTTTTATTTTTATTTCTCATTTAACCGAAAAATTATAATTAATTAAATAAAAATTTGATATTTATTTTAATTTATTTATGTTTTAAAAATATCCTTCACAGAAATATTTTTTCAAATATTTTACCATTACTTGTCATCAATAAAATGTAGAAAAAAAGGAAATCAATGCATGGATCTAACCACGTAAAAAGTGATGCATGAAATAAGTTTCGAATTGGAGTTAGAAGATTGTTGCATTTAATAAAATAATTAAACTTTAATAAATCTTTTTTACTATTGAATATCAAATTATTTTAATGATATTTTTGCTTCATATTTTATCCATTATGAAAAACTTATATCTATATTTATGTAAGTAGACTGTGTAAGTAATGTATAGTTTAGTTACAGTCATTGCAAAACACCACAATCTTCCGGCCATTGTCCAATGAAAATCCAGTAAAAAAATATTCAGTTATACAAATAAAAATACTTTGATTCAATCAAATTTTCACTGCGGCGTACTCTCATCTACCACTAAAAAGATGAGACCCTTTTTGAGACCGATGACAAAAATCGTATCTGGTTCATCTTGTAAGAACATCAGACTGTGATCACCGGACAGCGGTGCTAGAAGAAGGATTGTTAATGGAAGAGTCAACTACAGAATCAGGGGATGTCCACACGGAGGTGAGCCACAACCAGAATTAGCAACCGACACTGCTCACTCCGCGGTATACACATTCTCGCCTCCGTTATACCGCAACTAAAGACACTGTTTTTAAAATATTATTGATTTTATTATTTATTCTTTATTACTATTTTTACTATTGCATCAAATTATTTAACGTATACGACATTGTTTCACAAAATAAAGATTCCCAAGTCATTATTATTCACTTTCGAAATTATTTTCTTTGCTCTTAATGTTCGTTTCGATATCGAACAAAAATTCTTTCATTATTTAAATATCATTTTATTCGATTTTTATTTATTTTTATGAAATTTAAATAAAAAAATAAAACGAAATGAAAATTTTAAAAATTTGACAGCAAGGGTGACTTGCGAAATTCGAATTTCTCAATTTGTTAAATTGATATATTAAAACAAATAACATTCGAAATTCTTAAATCATTCATTAAAGATAAAATATTTTAAAATAAATTTACATTTTTCGATTAAATAATTTTTAAATTTCTAATCTTAATTTTATTTATTTGTGAATTTATGACATGTATTTGTTTATTTATTAATTTAAAGTGTGTTTCATAATCTCACGAATTTATTTAATCTGTTAGCACATTTTTTAACATTTTAATAATAATATTTTTTAAATAGATTGACTTTTGAGTATTATTTCTATGACATTCAGAAAAATGATTTTTTTTCGAAATATAAAAAAATTATAGCGAAATCTAATTATGATAAGGTTTCATTGACCTTGAAAATACTTTTGAAGGTTAGAAATTTTTTGATTAAAAGGGGGGCCAACGAGTTTTGTCTGGAGACTATTGTTGGGTCTCCGATGAGCATGTATAAAATCTTACAGAAACCAAACAAAAATAGTTTTTTATCTGGTTCGCCATTCTAGGGGGTTTTCCTAGGAAGGTAAGGTCTTTGATTTAAGATTTAAATAAAGATTTATAACCAGGAATTTAAGTGCGTGATTTTGATCATTCGTAAAGACTTTACTGTAAATTAGATGTAAATTATCAGGAGACATCAAATTTTCTAATAAACGTTATTTATATATAAACAATTTTTTACAATGGTAATTATATATGTATAAATATAAAAAAACGGCTGCCTATTCTATTAGGTGTATAACTTAGTTTTTTGGATATTTTTTTGCAGAACAGAGAGGTTTATTTATATGACATAATAAATTTTATTCTAATCAAAATATTTTTCATCGTTAATTATGACTTTCGACCATCTTTCAAGCAAATTATGAATTCCATCGAAAAAAAAGTTTTGGTCTTTTTAAGCGATCCATTGTTCCGGCCATTTTTTATATGTTCCTGGTTTCTGAAGTGCTGGTCCCGAAGAGCGCTTTGCATTGATCGGAACAGATGATAATCTGATGGGGCACAATCTGGTGAATAGGAAGCATGCGGTAGAATTTCCCATTTAAGTGATTCCAACGTGTTTTTTACTTGTTTTGCGACATGTGGCCGAGCATTGTCATGGAGCAAAATCACTGTGCGCTGTTTGTTGGCTGGAATAGGACGTTTTTCTTCAATACATCGTTCAATTTCATTAACTGTTGTTGGTAACGTTCTGCATTAACAGTTTCATTCGAATTCATCAGCTCATAGTACAGTACACCTTTCTGATCCCACCGAATGCACAACATAACCTTGCTTCCATGAATGTTTGTTTTTGCTGTTGATGTGGACGGTTCGCCGGGATGAACCCACGATTTCTTGCGTTTAGAGTTAACATAACAAATCCATTTTTCATCTCCAGTCACATTTTCCTTCTTTTTGAATCATTTTCATAACATGTAGACGTTTACTTATGGCTGCTTGAGTAACATTTAACTGTTTTGCAAGCTCTTTCTCTGTTTGAGTAGAATCTTCCTTCAGTAATGATTCCAAATCTTCATCTTCGAATCTTTTTTGTTGACTGGAACGCTCTTTGTCACTTACGTTGAAATCTCCACTTTTGAAACTTTTATACCAGTTCTCGCAAGTCTGTTGAAATGGTGCAAATTGATCATAAGTTTCTTCAAGAAGCCGAAAACTGTCTGAAGCTTTTTTCTTTTGATTAAAGTGCTTCCCGCAAATGCTGTTTTGTTGGTATGAAAATTGTCATGCTGAAACGTGATTAAAAACATGTTTATGACGCATTTAAGGTCAATGACCTACTTAATTTTAATGCCTCGATTTCAGCACTTTAAAAATCTGTACGTACGACTGTAAAATAATGCTTATTACAAAGGTTACACCATCCCTTAGAAAATCCAAAAAACTAAGTTATACACCTAATATTTTCTATTTAACTAAACATATATCTCTGTTTAGTAACCTCAGTTTATTCAAAAAATTTTAATTTGTAAGTAGAAATATGATTTTATTCAAATTTAATTTTTGAAAAAAAATAATGTTTAAGAAAATATCTGTTAATTATAAAACTTCAATAACCCGGTATGCCAATCCAATCCATTTTTCCAATTCTTCAACTTCTTCGATAATCTTTTTTCTTCCAAATATTTAAGTATTTCTTCCAATGAGATTTATATTCTTCCTTCACAAAATTTCTCCTTAAGGGATACTTTCTTTTCACAATCTATTTCAAAAAATTAAAAAATTAACAACTGCGCATTCTAGCGCATTCTAGCTATATATCTGTTGTATTATGCGGACTTCAATTTTGCAAGTCCGATTTTTCGATCTTTGACTCCTAGAGAGTCATCCTTAACAAATATTTTTATAGATACTTTGGTCTCTAGGCCTGAATTTTTAATAATAAATAATTTTAATGCACTTTAATTTTAAAGTTCACTACATAAATAATATAATTAAAATATAAATAATACATAACATTTAATTTTTTATAAACTAAATAATAATAGAAATCCTCTATTATTTTTAATTTATTTTTTTTATTTTAAACAATATTTACATTACTCAACACTATAATCGATCATCAATTCCAATTCTTCATTGAGGAGACTCAATCGGAACTATCATCACTAATCGAGAACCATTTATCGATCGATCCCGTTCTAATATTCACTGAAATAACATTCAATCAACACTGATTTAATTCTGACATGTTTATATCTTTCGATTATCTTTCTCATTTATTTTTTTTACTTTCTTTCCAAAAATGTCATTTAATAAATTCATTTAAGTATTATTTTAATTTCTGTATTAACAGAAAAAATAAAATAATTAAAATACAAATTTATTATTTATTTACATTTTTTTAAAATTTCAGCCATGAAAATTACTATATAATAATTTATCAATATTTTCTACATCACTAAAATCAAGAAAATACTTATTTTGATTGCTTTTTAAATTATCTTTCAAATAAAAACAGAGGAAAATTCTAAAAATATTAAAAAAATGAAAATGTAACATTGAATATACAATTTATTTTTAATATATACGTATTTTGTGGAAAATAATTTTGGGATTATGAAGGGTTAATTTAAATTTTCATTCCGCCAAAATAATTTAGTATTTTTATAATTTAAAAGTTTAAAAAAACTAAATAAAAATTATGAGTCTTGATTCTAGTGATAATGAAAGTGGCATAAACTAGCATATACTAGGGATATTATTCCATACTTCTTTCGTCAAAAGAATATATACATAGATATCAACACTGATTGATGTCTGATACTTTTATATCTGCTTTCGATTATTTTTATCATTTATTTATTAATTTTCTTCCAAATTTTCTTGAATAAATTTATTTCAGATTTGTTTGAGTTTAAATTTCTCAACTAACCGAAAAACAAGAATGAATTAAATAAAAAATTTATTATTTAGTTTTAAATTTGTTTATTGTTTTTTGAATTTATTCATAAAAATTACTAATACAAATAATTTATTAATATTTGTTATCAATAAAATCTAGAAAATATTTCTTTTGTATAGTTTTTTATATTATATTGTATTTAAAAACGTGGAAAACTCTAAAAAATTTAAAACAATGCTTGAGAATTTTGGGAAACTCGTATACATTTTCGAGTTAAATATTTTTTAAAAAAAATTTCCAAAACATTTTAAAATTCTTCATAAATTAAAACATAAGAATTTTAGATTAAAATAAGTTAATATAAATAATTCTAAAAAAAGCAAAATTTATTATGGAATTTTATAAATTAGTAATGACAATGAATTTTGATATAAAGACTTTTGTAAATTAAACTTAAAAACTTAATCAATAAAATAGATCGATTTTAAATTGTTAGGTTCATGAATAAATTCTAATGAATATTCAGAAGAAGATATTTTTGAAACTATTTTTTAATATACCAATGTAATACAATATTTAAACAAGTTTTGTTTAATTAAATTCCCAAGGAACATTCCTTTCATTTTTCGTGCACAAACCAAAATTATCAAAATAAATTGTTTGAAATCTTTAATTTTGATTTTTTTAAAACACAGTGTGTTAGAAAATAGGACATTAATTCTGCATTATTCCATTTATGAGCCATAACTTTGTCAATTATTTTCTCGATCTTATTGAAATAGGCGCTTGAGGAATCTATGTCTTTTCGATTTGATATTAAATTTTGCAAGTCTTGAATTAAAGATGTAGGGTGACTAAAAGTTTTGATCAATTTTTCCTCGAAATTTGAAAATTTCGGATCCTTTGCTTCATATGTAACAATTAAATCTTTACTTATGAATGCTTTGACATCGATTCATTGAATTTCTTCATTGATCTGTGCCACTTCGAAGAACCGTTTGCAATCTCCAATAAAAGTGTCGATATCTTCTTTACCATTTAATGTATTTGGAGCTAAATTGAATGCGAAATTCGGCGTGGTCGCCATATAAGAATTTTCCAACATTTTTTTTAATAACAAATTACACAATAATTTGAATCTGTTACAAATTTTCTGAATATTAAAACACAGGAGATTTTTATTAAGAATACTTTGGATCCATTAATATATTATAATTATAAATAGAAATATGCTATTATAAATACTTATATACATCTAATAAGTTATTGAAATCGCTCTTTAAATTTTTTTCCTATATTTAATAAACCCCTTTCCGCATTGTGGATCATATATGATCCCAATCAATTTTTCATAATTTTATTACCATAACTGCATAGCTTGTCATACACGGTTCAGAAAGTTTTTTGGACTTTCTTGATGAAAAAATTATAGAAAAAAATTTAATAATATATTTTTTAATTTCTTTAATTTAACGTAACTTATTATTTATTTTGTGCTTTAAATATTGTATTAAAATGTAAAAAGTAGTTTAATTATATTTACACTCAAAAATTTAGAAGAGTTTCTCAAAATCCTCACACAAAATTTAAAATGTAAGACCTAAATAATATTTTAAATAAAAAAGGATTCTTTTTCGCATAAAATAATTTCAAATAAAAACTTTACAGAGGTTTGAAATAAAATATTTTTAATAAAATTTGAAGTATTAAATTTTAAATTGCATGACTTCTAATTGAATCCCATAATAAAACAAATTGGCGTAAGTTAAGTTAAAATTAAAATTTTCAAAAAATAATAAAATATTCAAATATAACAAAATTTAATAGAACTTAATAAAGTTAATACTAAATTTTAAAAATTAAATGAAATAATATATTATGTATCTATATAAATAAAATAAGTTTGTGTGAGATAAAATCAAAAGTGTTCCTCGAAAATTATTCAAAAAACTTATTTAAAAATATATTATTTTGTTGGTATTAAATAAAAGTTTCAAAAATGTTAACTTCTGATTTTTCAACATCGAACTATCACGAACCCATTATAATGAAAAATGCATAATTGTTTTATTTTTCAATTTGTTGGTCTTTTGTGAGGATAATTAGATGTACATAAGTATTTATAATAACATATTTCTATTTATAATTATAATATATTATTGGATCCAAAGTATTCTTAATAAAAATCTCCTGTGTTTTAATATTCAGAAAATTTGTAACAGATTCAAATTATTGTGTAATTTGTTATTAAAAATCAATGTTGAAAAATTCTTATACGGCGACCACGCCGAATTTTGCATTCAATTTAGCTCCAAATACGTTCAGTGGTAAAGAAGATATCGACACTTTTATTGGATATTGCAAACGGTTCTTCGAAGTGGCACAGATCAATGAAGCAATCCAAGGAATCGTTGTCAAAGCATTCATAAGTAAAGATTTAATTGTTACATATTATTCAAAGGATCCGAAAATTTCAAATTTCGAGGAATGATTGAGGAAAGCTTTTAGTCAGTCTACTTCCTTAATGCAAGACTTGCAAGATTTAATATAAAATCGAAAAGGTACAGATTCCTCAAGCGCCTATTTCAATAAGATCGAGAAAATAATTGACAAAGTTATGGCTCATAAATGGAATAATGCAGAATTAATGTCACATTTTCTAACACGCAGTGTGGAAGATATTGATGTTAAAACACAAATTTGTATGCAGGATGCCAAATCGCCAGAATCCATTAAAACAATAATAGAAAAGATTGAAAATGTGAAGAAATAAGTCCATGTCAACGAAATCGCCAACATTAATCTGCCGAGAACATTCGCTAATGTTATAAAAGAGAGAGACTGATTTGAAGCGCAACCCGGTTATTCGCATTCAAGAAACTCAGTACTTGCGTATCAAAACAGGAGATCAGAACCAATGAGAAATGGATCACAAAATGGACAAAAAGATAATAAAACAATAATCGCCATGGTTGCGGGAAAGGAGGTCATATGAAAATGATTGTACAGAAAATACGATGGTTTGTTACGGTTGCAGAGGTGTGGGTCACATCAGAGGACAGTGTCCATATTTGAGATGTTCTCAGTGCAATGCACAGGGTCATCTTGGATATTATAAAATCAATCAATTCGCTAATATTAACTGAATCGACTGTTTTTATATTTTTTTTATTGTTGCTTTGTCGTGCAATAATCCAGATGCAAACAAACTCAATTAACCAAATTATTCCGTTTGGTGAACTGAGTTGTATATTTATATAATGCAAGTGGCAAAAAAAAATTAGAAAAACTCTGATTAAATTTTTTTTGAAACAAATATAACAGATCAACAAATTGATAGAGTACTGTAATTATAGTGAATGTTTGTCTCAAGTTAGAATAAAAATGATATTACTTTCTTTGAGGTAGTGAATTCTGTAGCCGATGAAATACGGATTTTCGTAGGAAAAATGACGAACAATCAAGTCTGATATTATAATGTTGCAACAACAACTAATTCGCTTGCCAGAAATAATCCGAACGTTCAAGAGGTAGGAATTCTGTAGCTGATGAAATACGGATTTTTGTAGGAAAAAATTATGAATAATCAAGTCAGAAATAAACCAAACTGAGTTCTGCAATTCTCGTCCGTTTGTAAGTAAATAATTTTCTTTTAAATCTGGTATTGAATTTTATATTGATTTCTTGTCGCTTAGAATTTCAAATTTTTATAATATATAATCTTGCATTCCATATATAATTTCTTGATTTCTTTATTGCTTTTTTTCGTCGATGACTTCTTCTTTTATTTCTTGCTTTCTTTTACGCATTTACAAACAAGTAAAAAAATAAAATAAATATACAAGTGATGAACAAACACTACACGAATCATACACAAAAAAAACTAAATAAATGTTCTATTGCACAAACAAAAAAAATAAAATGTAAATAATTCACATACGTAGTGGACCATAGAAAAAGAAAAAATACAAAAAAAATAAATATATTATTTTTTTGCAGGTGGACTATTACAGATATCAATGTCGCAGAGACTACCGATCTCCAAGCTGGAATAATAAACAGTGGTCAAATGAAAGAGGGGCCGAAATCAGAAATGGAATCGATGATCCAGAAGACGAAAATCATAGCGGAATATTTTTCAATTTATTCGTCTTTTTTTAAATATAATTTTGGGATATTATTCCGTACTTCCTTTGTCCAAATACACGCAATGCTCGATTGACGTAGATTTATTTCTTGTATTGGTTTTATTTTCGTTAGAATTTCTTTTGACTGAATGAATAAATTCACATTTTGTTTTATTTTTATTACTTACTATTGCAAGCAATTATTACTTACACTATTTAATACATTTTATTTTATTACATTATACAGATGAATTATAAAGCAGCATAATAATACATATATTAATATGTGTATGTCTCTTATGTCTTATTAGTTATCTGTGCCCGGACAGCGCCGCGACTGCAACACGACTGGAGCGACCCTCGCCGCGAGTAATACACACCATCATAATACATATAATAATATGTGTATGTCTCTGTTATTATGTCTCTGTAGAAGAAAATCTTCCAATGAAAATTAATGATTTAATAATACCGAATATAATAATCATAATTAGAATCATAATAATACCAAATATTTTTGGTATATACCCATGAGTTGGAACCATTCATTTTCTTAAATTCTTCTCTGTGTTAATGTTGCTGAAGTTTGTTCTGAGAGCGATGACAAGAATCGTGTTCTTTTTGATTTATCTTCAAAGAAAATCAGACTGTGATCACCGGACAGCGGTGCCAGAAGAAGGATTCCCAATGGAAGAGCTAACAGGAGAGACAGGGGATGTCCACACTGAGGTGAGTACCAACCGGAATTAACAAATGACTCTGCTCACTCCGCGGTATACACATTCTCACCTTCCGTTATCCCTCTCAAAAGACTTTCTGTTTCATTTTATTTGTTTTTATCGACAATTTGTACAATTAGGAGTAAATATTATTGATTTTATTATTTATTCTTTATTACTATTTGTTACTATTGAATCAAATTATTTAACGTATACGACATTGTTTTACAAAATAAAGATTACATATAAAATAAAGATTAAAATTATTACATATGAATCAGTAGATCCGAAATTTTCAAATTTCGAGGAATGGCTGGGGTTTCTTTTGCACCCCCACTTTATTTTAAGATTTTTAAAAAATATATGATGCTTACTTTATGATTCCGGAATATCTTCGAAAAAATACCTTCCCGAGCTAAGAAAAATAGGTTTTTAAAAATGATTTAAAATTTTAAAAAACGCCTTACCTATAAATATTTAACATTGTTCATTTAAACAAAATAATTATTTTGTCTTTAAAATTATTATTGAAATATGTTAATATTAAAATATAAGTTTTTTATATAATATATTTTTTATATAATATAACATTGATTTTATGATTTTAGTGATTTTTTTGTGAAATTATCAACAAAATACTATTTTATTTGATAAATGATGACTTTTATCACTTATTCGCAAATAATTTTGCTACAAAATTTTATATCAAATTACATATAATTAAAATACATATAATTTAATATAACACCGATTTCAGGATATCTACACGGATTTTAGTGAAAATTTTTTATTAAATAATTTTTAAATTTCTAATCTTAATTTTATTTATTTGTGAATTTATGACATGTATTTGTTTATTTATTAATTTAAAGTGTGTTTCAAAGTCTCACGAATTTATTTAATCTGTTAGCACATTTTTAAACATTTTAATAATTATATTTTTAAAATAAATTGACTTTTGCAAACTATTCTTATGACATTATTCAATTATTTATTGAAATACTTATTCAAAACGTAGTAACTAATATTTGTTACTAATAGTAGATTATAGCATAAGATTACATCTATCTAATGGTAAAAAATTAAATTATAATTGTAATGATTTAGTGTGTCATAAAATGAATTAGAAAAATTCATATATTATATACCCTTGAGTTCAATAATTTCATTTCATTTCCAACAAAAAATTTCAAGAAAAAAACCATTCATTTTCTCAAATTCTTGTCTAAGTAAATGTTGCTGAATTTGCTGAATTTTGTTCTGAGAGCGATGACAATGGTCGTGTTCTATTTGGTTCATCTTGTAAGAAAATCAGACAGTGATCATCGAACAGCGGTGCCAGAAGAAGGATTCACAACAGAAGAGCTAACAGGAGAGACAAGGGATGTCCACACAGAGGTGAGTACCAACCGGAATTAACAACCGACACTGCTCACTCCGCGGTATACACATTCTCGCCTCCGTTACACCGCAACTAAAGAACCTGTTCCACTTATTTGTACTTATTAACAATTTTTTCAATTACGAGTAAACATTATTGATTTTATTATTTTCTTTTTATTATTATTTTTACTATTGCATCAAATTATTTAACGTATACGACATTTTTACAAATAAAGATTCCAAAATCATTCTTATTGCATTCTGAAATTATTTTCTTTGCTCTTTATATTCGTCTCGATATCGAATAAATTCTCTCATTATTCAATTATTTTTAAAATATTATTTTTATTCACTCTTTAATTATTGTTATCTAAAATTGATATATTGAAACAAAAAAAATGTTCGCTATTTCTTAATCTTGGAAAAAATGTTAAATATTTTTAATAAATTTACATTTTACGATATATTTATTTGGAAAGGATTTGAATTTTAATTTTACTAAATTGAGAATTTATGATTTCTCATAAGAGGATTCCTAAAAACATTTTTGTTTCACTTTTTTACAGTTTCAATGTTGGGGTAGCAGCGCAGTGGAAGCATTTGACACATCCCGTTCCCCCGCGGGGTATCGAGGGGAGGGGAGTGGATTCGGTTTTGTGAATGTGGTTATTTATTTTATTGTTGTTATTATTTTTATTTTTACTATTTGTATTAATCTTATCTTGGTTAGTGAAGTATTCAATTTTGTTATTTTTAATTTCATTAATTTTCTTTGTGTCTTTATCATTACTAATATATATATGTAATATGCCAATATAGACAAATACATACTCGACACATTCGGCACCACAAATGCCCGCATCCGTCGGCTCTGACCACGACAAATCAATCAGAGGTCCCTCCAATGGAGCATCGTTCGGTCCCTCAACTC
>MQRK01244442.1:0-10706 GCA_001938485.1 Girardia tigrina
GGCATGTTGAAATTTTTTCTTCTGCAATATTCTGATGGAATAATAAATTTCATTAAATCCTGTTCGAGCGGTTGCTTTTGATATAATTAATCTTTAATATAATTATCTTTTAATATAATAATTTTTAAATTGTCTGTTTCCCTTTATCTGGTAAGTTTTTATTTGACTTTGTCTGTTTTTTTCTTTATGTTCTGTTTCTAGCTTTAATGTGATGTCTTCGATGCTTCGTTGTATTGTAAGGGGATCAAAATGGTCTCGAGTTGTGAACTTTTGTACTTGTGGTTTGACTCGAATATATGTTTTAACTCTCGTTATCTTTATTTTTCTTTTGTTTGTAATCTGTGTATATGGTAATGTGTATCGCAATATAATATATGAATTTTCCGACCGCAACACCATGGAATAAACCGTAACCCTACTCCCTAACCCTAACCATAACCATAACCCTAACCTGAGCTCTTAGCCTAACCCTAATCATAATCCTAACCCTAAACCGTTACAGATTGAAATCAATGGATAAAATATTAAGGGGGACATAGTCAAGTATCTCAGAAGATTGGCAAATAATTTAATATATAATTTTATCAAACATTTTAATGAAATTAATTTTATCAATAATTTTCAATAAATGATAAATGAATCTTTTATTTCTTTTGGTTTTTAGCTTGCTATTTTAAAAATATAAGTAACTGTTAATAAAACAGAATTTGTGAAATATTGGAATTCATTAAAAACCATCAATAATTTAATAATAATTAATAATAATAATTGAATAATCTCTACACAATTTCCGCAATTTTCCCTTTAATAATTTAATAATTTCTCTTTAAAAATCCTTTAATAAGGATAATAAAAATTTTTTTAAATAAATAATAAACCTTTTTGTAATAAAATTCTTGTTAGAAATCAACAATTAATAGTTTGATGAAAAAAATTTATAAATATCATTTAAAAATAAAATTTATAATTATAAGTTAAATTTTACGAATTAAATTGAAATAAAAATTTAATAAATGAATTTTAGCAAATAGCTTAAATTAACGAGAAATTTGTTTATAAATCTGTATTACCTTCATTAATAAATTTTTGTGTTGAATATGAATTGTGATTGTAGTGATTTAGTAAATCACAGTTTAAAATTTTTCATTAAAAGATGTATGCAGTGGAACTTGTCTATTACGAACTATTGTAATATATTACGGACAAAGCGACAGTCCCTGTGAAATGTCGTTAAGATATATTGTATATTTTATTTATATTACGGACATTGTCTAATGCGGACACCGGACAAACATCATGTACACAACCTTTACTTTTGAATACAAATTTACCTTCGTACTACGGACGATGCCCAACTTTTGTTAAATCTGTAGTGTTAATAAATTAAGTTCCTTGGTAAATCAGAATGTATATTCTAAATCTTTTCTGGAAAAATTAATAAAGGAAACAGTAGATAAAATACTTTTGAAAGATAATTCGAAAAATCAGAATTTAGCTTCTTCTGTTGGATCTTTGAAAGAAATTGAAGTATCATTCGATATAATTAATATGTCTAAATATTGCTTATTTGTACCTGATTCTGAAGGATTTAAAAACTTTGTTAATAACAACTAACAATGAATTAAATTTAAAAATTATATCACGATCTCATAAAATTCAAAATATTTTCAGTAATAAATCTATTACACATTTAACACTTTGTTCTGATATTGTTTATGAATATAAATGTAATGGGTGCGATGCCACATACATTGGAGAGATTGTCCGTCATCTCTGTAAACGAATTCAATAACATGGTCAAAAAGAAGTAAGAGTAATATTGCAGAACATAAGAAAAAATCTAAATGTTATGTTAATATTGATACAGTAAAACATCCTTATATTGAACACCGCTCTATATTGAACACTTTTTGGGATTTAAATGCACATTAATATAAAACAATTCTTTAGTACTCCCTATGTAGAACACCTCTGTAATCTGAACATTGAACATAATGTGAAGTGAGTTCCTTTGGTTATTTATACTATTTGTAATTCTATTTATTGAACAGTAAAAAGCTGCGTTTGTTTAAACCCATTAATTTGCTGTGATTTTTTATTTTAATTTAAAAAAGTTTTAAGATAGAATACAGTAAAGAGAATACGATTAGAAATTTCGCAACAAAATTTAATGTCTCAATTGGTACAGTTGTCAATATTAAGAAGAGAAAAAATGAATATTTAAAATTATATGAACAAAATTTACATAATGAAAGAAAAAAGAAAGCAACGACAATTAGAATATGACGAAATTAATAACCTAACGTGGCAATGGTTTATAAAGGCAGGATCTAACAATATACCAATATCAGTACCACATATTCAAGAGGCATCTTTAGGTTTGCAAAGAAAAAAGATATGGAAAGCTTTAAGGCCTCAAATTGTTAGTTAGAAAAGTTTATTAAATCACATAATATCTCATTTAAAGCCTTAAGTGGGGAGTCATGTTCAGCAAATTTTGATGAGGCTACAATTTTTAAAGACTATATTTCAGAAATTTTCAAAAAATACTCTCCAAGAGATATTTTTAACATAGATGAAACAGCACTGTATTATAAGACCATGCCAGATAAATCATGGGTCGAGAAACAAAAAGAAAACAAAGGAACCAAAGTTAAATAAGAAAGAGTTACCTTATTATTTGCGTTAATGCAGCAGGGGAAAAACTTAATCCTCTTGTAATTGGAATAAAAATAAAAATCCAAGATATTTAAAAAATCTCTCCCTAAGTAAATTAAACGTTGAATATACATCAAATAAAACTGCATGGATGACTTCAAAAATATTTGAATATTTGTTACAGAATATAAACAGAATATTTAAATTTGAAAATAGAAAAATACTTTTAATACTGTTCATCCCATCCGAATATAAATATCTCTAATGTAAAATTACAATTTCTTCCTCCGAATACGACATCACTTATTCAACCACTTGACCAAGGAATCATTAAAAATTTTAAAACTAAATATAGGAAGAGATTGATAAAGAATATTATTTAAAATATAAATTTAGGAAATGTGAATTATATTTCACAAGTAACGATTCTCGATGTGTTTATTTGGATAAAACAATGTTGGGAGGAAGTAACATCCAGCACAATCGTAAATCGTTTTAGTCACGCTGTTTTTTTTATTTAATCAAGTTGATATAAAAGATAAAATTGATAATAACATTATGGAACTTGATGAACTTAATAATGATGCAAAATCTGCTGCATTGGTTGATGAGCAGGTTTCAGCCCCAACTTATGCAACATTTTGTGATGCCGATGAGTGTATAGAAACTTTGAAAGAATATCTAATAAATATTGTTATTGGTGAAAATCAACTAGAATCAATGTGTGAAGATCAAACAAATGATGGCAATGAGAATGAAAATAAAGATAATGATATTGTAATTAATGATAAAACAGCCATGTCATATATGAGTAGTAATAGTTACGTAATAAATATTGTTTGTTAGTAACAGAAGTAACTAAGATTAATTACATAATAATTACTGTGTAATTGCTGATGAAATTGATTGTGTAAAGTCAGTTTTGATGATACAATAAAATGAGTTACTTGTCTGATGTTGAATGTATATTAAATGTATGCTGAATGTACGTTAATAGTATGTGTGTGTTTGAGAGTGTAAACCAATGAAAAGGCTTTGAAAATGCGAGTCATTATAACATCACTATTTTCCCATTAAATAGTCAAGATTATGGATATTGTGTGATAATTAATAAATCTTAGAATCGGAATTAGTCATTTTATTTTAAATGGATAACATCATATTTAAAGGATCTGAAGAAAGTTGCCGTTACTTATGATGAAACAATGGTTAATGAGATATATGTGCTTGAAAGAAAATTAAGTGAATATATTTATCAAAAGTCAAAATGCAATCAAAGACAATCGAAAATAACGAATTTATTTAATAAAAATTTGCAAAAGCGCTTATAACTGTTTTAATTTTTTATTTTACTTTTCACAAATTTTTTTAATCCTGTTACTTAGTAATATTTGTTAATATGTGTATATTTATTCCTAATTAAGTATAATTAATAACAAAAAGCAGTTTTATATAGAAATAGAAACTATGTTTATGATAAATATATATTTTTCCGTATGTTGAACACTTTTCTTGTAAAAAATGATGTTCAATATAGGGAGGTATTACTGTAATTTCAAAATTCTGTATAAGCATTTTCACAGTTACTGGGAGAGAGTATCGTGGGAAGCATTTTAAATTAGTCACGGTGCCCTAAAATCAATGTTCAATCGGCAGTCTCAACCAGCTTATTGAAAATTTTCGATTAGCATAATTTCATGCAATCGATTACATAATCATCCTTTTTGTATTTATATGCAGGTGAATTGATTATTAATCAGTGACCTGAAGACAAGGGCAGATCTAGGCGGGAGTAAAGGGGGTAATTAGCCCCTGGATCCGCCAAATCCTCTAAACCTACCTGAGTTATATACAATGAAACAAGAGGCTCAAGCACGGCAGAACCCATATCTAAGGCGGAGATTTTGATGATTTAAACATTTTTGCTGTATGTTTATCTAGTACAGAGTTTTGTATTCAAAATAATTTTTGCATTCAAATTCGTCTTTTTTGAATTAAAATTCTAGCTTTTTTTCAATCAAATTATCCCCCCCCCGGAATCTCAAATTTAAACATAAAACGTTGTAGCGGGTTTGAGGGCTTTATCAAAGAAAACTCAAATTGTATTGATTCACAACGTTTAGTTGCTTAATTATTAATTTCCTCAAGAGTTCAATTATCTAATGAGCTATAATAATATATATATATAATGAGCAGCGGAACTTTTTTTTTAGAGACTTTATAAGAAAATACACAAAGATTTCATATCAAACGTGATATTTGTGTAAATTGTTTAAAGGTGTGTGAGTGTAGATGCGTCGAGGTTTTGCAAAAGAATTTTGCTATCTCTTAATAAAAATCAATGTTTTACTCCTCGGGAACTAACAAACTACGAGCATCACATAAAGAAAAAGTCATTTTTTAAGAGCAAGCTCGGATGTCGAACTCCGATGACTATTTAAAAAATATGTGGCACAGTCTAGAACTCTTCCAAAGAATATTTTTATACAGATAAGGATCTTGGAAGACTTGAACTTGTGTCAGTGGGGACGAATATGTAATGCAGTTGATAGTGTAAGTATTTCTAAATCTCACTCGTTCTGACTCCACATTTCGAGACTTAACACTAATTAATTTAGCAAATTTCTAGATAAGTACAGCAAAATAGATATAGACTAGACACTCTTTGATTGCCTAGAGTAGTTAAATCAAGTTGATAGAGAGAACGGATACAAATCGTGGTGGACAAAGATTCGCAACTTAGTTAAATATCTCGATTCTATTTGGTTTCAAGCAAGATTCACCATGAATAAACTTGCAATCTGTTTAAAGATCATCCTCAACATGGAATTGGTGTTGATTTCTAACACTCCCATCCACTCAATTTCCTCCCAGTTCCGTCTTTTATATGTAAAACTAAAATTAACCAAGTGGAGCAACCAAACGTTGACTAGAATATGTGCAGTTGCGATTGCAGACAATTTTAGAGCAGACAATAATGTTCAGTGAAAACAATTCAAACGAAGAATGACGATTGCTTCACTTTGCATAAAAAAACAGTCTTCCAACTAATTAAAAACCGAGAAAACCACTTAATGAAACACTCTGCTGAGTGTGCGACAAAGGCACAGAGACATGGATAAATGTTTAGTGTATCTGTAAAAGAAATAGTCCGATGATTATACCCCACATAATGCGGTGATGTATATTGTCGAAGAAACAATATCATCGGAAAAAATCAAACTTGCAAATAATTAAAGACCGTGAGTGCACGTGGTCTGACTCGAAAAGCGGAGTTGACTTACAAATATTCAATAATGGTACAAAAAGAACTCTGGTTGATCGATGTCAAAACACCGTATAATATGCTTCAAAGTCTAAAGAAAGCAAGAAAAGACAATGAGACGAAATATATAAAGCGAAAAGAGGAGGCCAAAAAGCACCACAAATGATGGATAATTCAACTGGGCACCATTGTGATTGGTTCTTTTGATTTCTGGAAGAGTGAAAACGATACTATACTCAAAACATTAAAGCTCTCACATACGACAACAAAAAATCTGAGACGCATGTGTATTGCCTCCCACGTCAATTATTGTACTTTGACATAGAGCAAACAAAACAGCGGCCAGTGGAACCTCCTCATATCAAGTTTAGTTTATTATTCGAGGATAACGAAGTATTTCGAACAGGAATGTAGTTGTTTTGTATGTACTTTGATAATAAATAAAAATACTTTAATCGGACTTCTATAATTTTACTAATTTTATTTATCAAAAAATTACCCCCCAGGCTTGTCCCCTGGATCCGCCCTTGTCTGAAGATGACGGTTGATCCTTCGAAATATATGGTCAATAAATGTTTTTTTTTAATGGATGAGTTTTGTTTTCAATTAAATTTAAGTTTAATATTTCTTTATAAACAAAAAGAAAAGCATTTATTTAAATTAAAATTAAATTAATTTTAACAATTTTATAAAGTTTTTATTATTCTGAGTTTTTATTTAGAAATGGTTAAAATTATTATTTTTAATTAAAGTTTTTAAATAATCGTAATAAATTATGTTTGGAAAAATTGAAAAAATTATTTCGGATTACATTATAACTTCCTAACCTGTTGTACAATACCAAATCTGGTTTCCATACTCTATCAGCATGAATACTTATTTCGGTAATTCCACCGTATGATTCTGGATTCCACTGGAAATGATAATCATTCCAATTCTAAATAGAAATAAATGCACAACAATATTTTTTTCTGTCTTTAAAATAATGTTGACTTACAGATTTACTAGTTTAAACGTTGGAATTAGATTCTAAAATCGAATACAGTTTTCTTACTAGAACTTCAATTGTTAGGATTTTGGGGAGCTCACATAAATTTTTGTATTTTAATATTTAAGGAAATTTTCAAATATTTAAAAGATTTCATACATTAAAATATAGCGGAAGAAATTTTAGAGCAAAAAATAAGTTTTATTAATTAAAATATTTGGAAATACTAGATTTTAAAATATTTTAAATACAGTTAAAGATTTGTGAAAAAAATGGGTTTATTGATTAAAAAAGAAATTTTATAATTGAAATATTTCAGATGAGAAGATTTTTTAAAATGAATTAAAAAAATAGAATTTAAGCACAATCTTTAAAGGATAAATTTAAATTAAAGAAATGTTATAAACCTAACCCAAAAAAAAGAAATAATACATTAAGTATTCGTGTATATATAACATAATCTTTATGTATAACAGGTTTGTGCAAAAGAAAATAAATGTGTTATATTATTAAAATTTTGGTGTTATGTCTTCTAATTTTGATTTCAAACTAAACACAATCTTTTGTGGTTTTTATCTGTTCTCTAATTCAAAATGAGTAAATTCGAATTAACCGATGTAGTGCACCTGTTCAACGGAAATAACGGTCGTAACGTTTGGTGCAGTACTTTTAAAAGGTTCTTTCATATTCTTGTATAACAAGATTTTCTTCGTTGTTAACAAGATCAGATCAAATTAACGACAGTGATTTGCTTCTTAAATGTCAAGAAAATGATCAATTTTGAAAAGAATCATTACTAGAGACGAGAAATTGGACGTTTATAAAAATAATAAGCTCAAGAGATCATGGAGTAAAATAGACTAATAAGCACAAACCAGCTTGAAGGCTCATATTCACAAAGTATGGTCATGTTATCTGTTTGGTTAAATTTTAAGGAGATAGATATTGTAATTTTTATCGGGAAACTACAATCAATTCTAAAGTGTAATTTGAAAAACTGGACAAATGGATTAATTCACTTAAACAGCAAATGCCAGAATTGATAAATATTGTTCGATCATGTTAATGCAAGATCCCATACATGTTTGGTAACTCGACAAAAAGTTTTACATTTTGAGTAGTGTAAGGAATTAAAAATGCTAGGAAAAATTTTGAAAGAAGTTTAAAATTAAATATGTACAAATTAAAATTTATATATAATTAAATATGTAACGTTTGAAAAAATAAATTACTAAAATTATGAAGATCTAATTAAATTGTTAATAATTAAAAAATTTTGAGTTTTAAATATAATATAAATTAAAATGTATAATTTTTTTATATGTGGAATGATTTTTAAAAAATTAATTAAATTAAACGAAACGATTAAATATTTTAAAATGTTACCGTAATTTATAATTGATTTATAAAATTAATAAAAAATAATCAAATAAGAATATTTATAAGTATTTTTTTATACCGATTAGAGATTTATAAAACAAATTGTTTCTCAAAAAAATAATAAGTTTGTTTAAATATTAGATTTAAACATTTTTTGTGTTGTATAATAAAAGTTGTCTAAAGTATAATAAAGATGTCTGAAATAACTCATAGTAATAATTCTGACGATGTTCCAAGAACCTCTAATAAGTAGGATGTGTTAACTCACCCAATATATCTTCGAAATTCTGCAACTTCTGATTAATTACTCAAAGAATATTACTGGGCATTTCAAATTGATTATAGATGAAATGTAGTTAAAACGACTACTTGAATCGGAGAAGAAATTGTTGATGATTGTTAGATATTTATCTCGAAGTTACTCAAAATATGCTTTCAGAGGGTCAAAAAGTTCAAGAATCCCGACTATTTCTTTCGAGAGCGAGAAGAATTGTATTATGGTGTGCGATTTCAGGAGTGTGAACACAACATTTAATTTATCACAAAACGCTTTAAAAGTTGATGATTGTACGGTATAAATTCTGAAGTGATTGTGCATTCACTACTCAAGGTTTTTGTTATCACTGGGAAGCAGTTTCCCCTGATGATTCAGTATTATATACTGCGTATGCTTTATATAATAAACAAGTGGATTTTTGTTCGAACATATTCCAAATGAGAAGAGAAGTACAATCATTCAATCGAAATGAGTGATTGTACTTGACTAAATTGAATCTGAAGGCACTTTTCTTTGCTGCTATTTGAAGCTCATTTCTACTTATCTGAAAAGTCAAAAACCTTCTTACTGGATATTCCTGCCTTGATATTGGGTGTACAACTAATTAATTTCGTATTTTTTTGTTAAAAAAACCATTTATTTAAGTATAAAAGTGAAAAAAATACGAAATTAATTAGTTGTACACCTAATAACATAAATGTTGTTAAAATTTACAACTACTAAAAAAGGAAAGATGAAACTGCTTCTGTCAAATCATTTATACTGAAAGGACTGTAAAGTCAATGATAGAACATACTGAAAGTGTAAAAATTTTAATGTAAAGTGTTTTGTTCTAGCAGTTTCGGAAGACAATTTAATTAGAGTTCTAGAGAGCGGAATCATCATGCTGATGCTGCGCAGGTTGAAGTTGATAAAATCAATGATATTAACGAAATTAACTCCAAAGAAACAAAAGAAGCACCAACTTCTATTTTGCTTGTGGCTCGACCAGCGAAGAAACCAATTGCAAGACTATACAAATATAAAAAGAACAATACGACGAGTACGAGTTCGAGAGGAAGCTGGGCCTGCACATCTTGTAAGTACCGTGTTTCCCCGAAAGTAAAACAGGGTCTTACTTTCTTTTTATCCCTAAAAGCCTCACTATGTCTTACTTTCGGGGTATGTCTTATATTGGGAATAAATTGTCGAATTTTTTGTTTTAACCATAAAATTAACATTTATTAACAACCTGAATAGTATTGTATTTACCACAAAACAGGTTAATAAAAGGAAGTGCCAAGAATGTCTTGTTACAACATTGCATAACATGTAAAACAATGAAAAATGGTAAGAACGAACAGTGGAATACTGGAAGATAAAACAGATTTATTCCATGACAACCATGTCATCATTCTCTGGGATATCATCATAAACATCCGCACTCTTAGGTTCCTGTGGATTTTCTTGGGAATCTCGGGACGACATTTCTTGCCGAATCATTGGCCCATATTTCTCATGGGTAGCAACGGCACTGTCCTGAAATGAGCAGGCTTTGTCCTGGTAGCCAGCTCGCAGTGCATTTGCAACTCAGGTGTTAGTGATCTTATTCAAAGAATTCTTTACCCAGTTAACAATCTCTGGCAGTCTGGGCTTCACAAAGTTCCCATGTACATTTCTCTCTATTCGGTTTTCAATGTAGTCATTGATTTCCACACGCAGATAGTCCTTGAACGGTTTGTTAATGGCGATATCGAGAGTCTGAAGATAAGCCGTCATCCCTGCAGGAATCATGATTTGGTCAATTCTCCGCTCATGAAGGAAGTTTTTTATGGTTTTAGCGCGGTATGTGCTGGCTGCATCCCAGATCAGCATCCCTCTTTTGTTCCCGCGCATTACAAGCGGCAGCATTAAATCAAGCCATTTTCTTATAACATCGTGTGTGGCCCAGGCTTTTCAGTTTCCAGCACATAAATGCCAGAAACCCGCTCAATCTTCTCCTTCTTGCCCTTTGCAATGAGTAGCGGTGTTGATTTAGTACCATCCAGACGAATCGTCAAAATGCAGGTGACACGTGCACTTTCATAAGCGGTGGAGGGAACGTACACTGAGGAGGTACCTCGTTGATCAATGGTGGTTTGTGCCGCTTGGCCCATGAA
>MQRK01244442.1:11677-24742 GCA_001938485.1 Girardia tigrina
AATTAAAAATAGAAGCAATAATATTTCATTAAAAAATACAAAAAATAAAAAATTAATTAAAAATATATAATGCAATAAAAAACGAACAATCTTTTAAAGAAACGAATTTCATATATAAACTAGTTTTAAAATATATATATATATTCATTGAAAATATAAAAAGATAAATATAAACAAAGTAAAATTAAAGATAGCGATACTTGTTTGAAAAAATTACTAATAGAAAATTAAAATACTGAAAAAAACAAATCTTTAGAATGTTTTAAAGATTTGATTTAATAATCTACAATGATATTAATAAAACCTATAACATTCTATATCAGCAAAAAGAGCAAAACATTGAATTTATCAAATGCAGTGGAATTTAAATCTAATCATTTTTAATGTAAGAATGGCTTGGGAAAACTAGTAATTTTACTTTTTATATATAAATAATTTATTTTGCACCTTACTCTATTTTCGCCACCTTGTTCTTTCGCATGTTTTTAATTTTTTTTCTGTAATATATTGTAAATAAATGTATTTTAACATACCATTCAAACATTTCATTTATATTATTTATTTTTGTTTTGTAAATTGTTACTTTTTTGCGTTCGATTTTTAAATTGGATGTTGTGGTTGTATCTTGCAAAGTAATGCTTTTTATATTACTTCTTTTTTTTCAATTTTTTTATAAAACAATGATTTGCCTTACTTTTTTTAGAGTAATGTGTTTTTTTTAATTGAATGTTTTTTCATTATTTATTTTAATTAAGTATTTTCATTATATTTTTAATCATATAATATTTTTCCATTTTATTTTTAATTTAAATCTTTTTTTATATTTTTACATTGATTTTTCTCATACATTATTTGCATATTTTGTTTTTTTCAACACGTTGTTTTTTATTGCTTTTTCATTCTTATCATTCCCGCCAAATCTCCCTCCTAAAATTCCCTCCAATCTTCCCGCCAAAAATTCGGGGGCGATGTTTGGGGGGGTTACCGTTGTCCATGGTCCTGATGGACCACGGAAAACATTATTGCTGCTCCAGCAGAGGAGAACTGTAAGCCCACACAGCCCGTTATGTTGGGACTTGTAGTCCTCCTCAGCTGCATCTTGCGGTTACCATAAGAGCTGCAGAGAATCTCTTCACACCCCCCTCCTCCTCCTTGGTCTCTCTCTGTATGACCAGTACTGATCTTTTTCCGGGAGAACACAGAGCCAGTGACACCTGTCGGCAGACTGATCAAAACGGCGTTGTCTCTTCAGTCGGAAGGGAAGGGCACTGGCCTGGAACCCCCAGCCCCACTCTTTGTACCGCACGTCACTGGAGGCAAATCCCCCCGTGTTTCCCCGAAAGTAAGACATATGTCTTACTTTCGGGGTACGGCTTATATTAGCTGACCCTTCTGAAACTCCCGATATGTCTTACAATCGGGAGTGTCTTACTATCGGGGGAAACACGGTAGAAGTGAAATTATTTTTTACCAATAATTATTCAGTAACAATGACAGGAGAAAAATGAGATGGCGACTCAATCTTTCTGAACGTTTTGGAGTATTACATATAACATCCCCCAAAATATTTTTTATATTTGGGGGGCCTTTATACGGAAAACACAGGTACATAACGGTTTGTGCTCTGATCTTGTTTATAAGTACATAAGTATGTGTATAATGAAAGCAACACCATAAACTTAGGAGAGACTTGTCGTAATTTATGGATAAAAATAAAAAAAATATACGCGATTGGATAATTCGGAACAATATTGGTGAACATTTTATTTAACACTGGCGAATAGTTTGTTGAAATTTTTGAATAATTAAAATAAACAATATTTTGAATTTAATTATAAAAACAATATAATATTTTATAATAAGAATAATAATAAGATTTTATAATTAAATCTCACCATGCTAAGCCACAAACTTGTATGAAACGTTTCTTTTTTTTCATCCTAAAAATACATATGTTATAGATAATCATTATATGTTAAATATATTCGCTTATATGTAAACAAACTAAATTATTATATATTTAACTGAGTATTAAAATAATTATTGAAGTACATAAGTATTGGGATACAATGTCGTTTGCCTCCTCGTGGTGTATCCTGGGAAACTAAAGAGAGCGTTCACCTTCTCTTTAGAAATAAAGAGGTGAAAGCCCTCGTTCTATGCTTAATGAGTAGATGGATCGATGGTGCTCTTTCTTTCGCTACTTCAAAGCTACAATCCCTCAAACAGGCGGTCTTTAAAAACCCGAAATCATTAGGCTCCCGAAGAGGGATCCCTCGTTAAGGATTCTACTTTCAGTGGACTGAGAGTTGGAACCTGGAGAATGGAAGATCTATTATAGTGGAATCGGGACACGAAGGAGTTAGGGTGATGATAGTACGCTCCAGAGATTCGAAGGATGTAATATTTGAAGCCAAATCTGATAGGATATTCACGTGCTATTTACCCTTCATGTCAACATTAGTATGAGGGGAATATGTACTGACTGACAGTGGATTTACGAAAGAACAGAAAATCGAGTTCTATAATGGACTAGAAGAAATCGTCGAAAAATAAATTGATAACGCGGAAAAAAAGATGGCTGAATTGACCATTGGAGGAGACTTTAACTGTCGATTCACACGGACAGACTCGAAAAAAATACTATTGGAGTTTTTACCGCCTCCAATTCGATATCGATCAACGGTAAATTTCTAATCAACAACATTAATCCATACAACCACATCCACCATACTCCCCCGATCTCTCACTATGTGACTACTATCTATTCTCTCCAATGAAATGTGCACTTAGAGGAAAGAATTATGCCGGTGTCAACGATATCAACGAAGATCTTCTACATTGGTTTAACAAGAAACCGCGTGATTTCTTCCAAAATGGGATACGCAGCCTCCCTGGACATTGGCTGAGATGTATTGAGCACAATGGCGACTACTTTTTGCATTAGCATTACGTGGACGATTGATAAAATATTTTATATTTTATTGTATTTTGGTGTTTTTTGCGACAAAACTTATGAGGCAACCCTATACAATGAAAACATTACAAACGAAAAATGACCATTCCTTCACTATGCACAACCAAACATTCTCCCAACTAATTACAAACCGAGAAAACCAAGCAATGAAACACTCTGCCGAGCGTTCGGCAAAGGTACAGAGACACTGACACATGTCTTGTGTCTCTGTAAAAGAAATAGTCTGATGATTATTGTCCAACATAATGCGGTGATGAAGATTTTTGAGGAAGCAATATCATCAGAAAACTCAATCTTACAAATAATAAAAGACCGTAAGTGCCCGTGTTATGACTCGAAAAGAGTTAACTTACAAAATACAATACAAAAGAACTCTGGCTGATCAATGTTAAAACACCCTAATTTACGCTTTAAACTCTAAAGAAAGCAAGAAAAGACAATGAGACGAAAAATAAATATCTGAAAGAGGAGGCCAAAAGGCACTACAAGGGATAGACAGTTCGACTGGGCATCATTGCAGTAGCTTTCTTGGGTTCGTGCCTTAGTGAAACTGAAACAATACTGAAACATTAAAGCTCTAAGAGACGACAACAAAAAATCTGAGAGGCATATATATTGTCGCCAATGTAAATTATTGTACTCTGACATGGAGAAAACACAACACCAGTCAGTGGAACCTTCTCACATCAAATACAGCGACTGTTGCTCAAGCAACTATTGTGGCAGATACGCCAGAAGAAGAGTAGGCAGAGAAGGGTCGAGTAATACACTCAATGAACAACTCTAGCTCGGAGTGTTCACCTATTATCCGAGGATAACAATAAGTATTCCGAAAAGGAATTCGGTTTTTATATAATTTTAGTAATTTTATTTATCGAAAAATTACCCCCAGGCTTGTTCCCTGGATCCATCCATGATTCAAACATCATTGTCTTTTGGACAAGGAGAGGGAATATTTCGAGAATATTTTCAGGTATAAATAAAGATAGTTAATAAAATTAACTATTATATTATTATTTATAATTATTATTTTTTATAATTATATGTAAAAGATTTAAATTAAAAAGAAAAAATTTAATTTCAAAAATAATTAAGTTAAATAATTTAAATAATAATTTTAATTATATTCATTTTTTATTAAATTCCGAACAAAAATGTCTTCGTATACGTCTTTGATTTTTTCTGAATTTGTTTCTGAATTCACATTTTCAATTTTGGTCTGTTCGACTTCTGTTTTATTTATTTGAACAATTTAATTTAGATTAAAGATAATTTCAAATTAATTATCGTTCTCAGAATAAAAAAACTTCTCAGAAAAAAATTAAATTAAATTATTGACGAAAAAGCTTATTCAAAAATTTTCATGATCTGAACAAGAATTCTATTAACAAAAAATTTAAAGTCGGCTCTGCACGAACAGCAGCAAATCCAGGGTCATGACTCTGCTACCACCAGTCAGTTTCTGGGACAAACGGTACCTAAAAATATTAATTGTTCTACATTGAAAATTTCAAAGATTTTTTAATATTATTTTTTCTACTTTATCTCTACTACATATATATAAATAAATTTTGACAAAATTTTACCGTTACATTTTGAGGTTACAAAAAGTTTAATATTTATTTTCTTCAAAAATATTATTAAAATAATTATCTCAAAACGGAATCTTATAAACTTGGGAAGTCGGCAGTTAAGGATGACAGATACATAATTATTTCCCTAATTATTTATTTAATGAATAAATTTATTAAAAGTGCAAACTTTAGTTTTAATCAAAAAAGAGTTTAAAAGATTGAGAACATTTCCGATTTGTAGCTGAACCAAGTTTATAAAAGTCGCGAAGCATGAGTCAGTATCATTACCATTATCATTATCATTACACTATAATAAAAAACTTATTTTATAAAACTTATTTCATTTTAATTAGTAAAAATATTATTTTTAATTTATCTCAAATATAATTATGATTTTTAATTTAAAAATATCAAAAATTTACAGTTCACCAAAAAGAACCCCTATCATCCCCCTCGTTTTTAAAATATTTGAATTTTTCAACATTTCGAATAAGTTGTCTACCATTTTTGTCTTTCAACTTGTAACTTTTTTCCTGAATTTTTTCTATAATTTCATAAGGGCCCTCGAATCTATCTTCTCCTTTCGTTCTTTTTTCCTTTTGTATACAGACCTTTTCCCCAACCTTATAAATTCTTCGTGTTACATTTTCCTCTGGCTTGTCTTTTTCTTTTAGTCTTATTCTGGTATCCTCCCGGTTTATTTTGCTGTTAACATACCACTTTTGTCTATCTATTTTCTTCCCAAATACGACATCTACTGGACTGCACCCTATCGTCTTTTGTTTCGTTGCATTTATAGCAAATTCCACTTCCGGTTATGTCTTCCCAACTTGTAGCATTTCTTTCTTTCAAACTTGTCTGTATGAATTCTCGTATTTTCCGAAACTGCCTTTCAATTATCCAATTTGTGTTATGGTGATATGGGCTAGAGAAAATCAATTTGATACCTTTTGCTTCAAACATTTCTTTTACTTTTTTCCCTTCGAAACATTTCCCGCAGTCTACGTGGATCTCTTTTGGTGCTCCAAATTTTAATATCCATTTCTGTACTATCATTTGTACTATTGTCTCTTCATCTTGTCTTTTAATTGCTCTCAAGCTCACGTATTTACTAAAATGGTCAATTATTCCCAAGATGTATCTTTCTTTTCTTACTGTCTCATTCCATGGTCCGCCATATAAACTATATAAACTTTCTCAAATATTTCTGACTTTGTTATTTTTATGTTTTCTTCCTTTGTCTTTGTGGTTATTGTCTTAGTTCGTTGACACTCCATACATGATCCTACCACTCTTATACCGTTTTTTTATCTTCTTCCATGTCAAAATTGTTCCTCAGATATTTGTATACTTCTTCGGCTCCGGCATGACACAATAATCTATGTGTTTCTATAATGAGATCGCTCCTTATTTCTTTCGGTATTCATTCTTTCATACCCGCTCTGGCTTGACTCCTCGTATCACTGCTAATAATCTCGTCTTGTTTTTTTTTCCTTTTTTCGCTTCTTCGTGTTCTATTTGGCATTGTGTACATGTGTCGCAATTCTGTCTTGATAACATATCAGTCAATTATCGTGATAAAAAATATACTACTTTGATGTTGTTCTGTTAACTGGAACTCTTTATAAATCGACAATAGCTAGTTATTAAAACTTGAAGAGATAGGTATCTTTTTATATTGGACAATCTCTGTTTAGAAATATATCTTCTTTTTTCCTTTTTTTCCTATGGTAAAGGAAAACAATTCTTCAAAACAATTCTAACAACTAATAATCGGTAATAAAATGACAAATGCAGAAATCAACAATCATACTACCATCTCAATTTTTTTTAATTTTAATTTGTGATCGATTAATCAATCTTAATTTTAAATTATATTCGAACTTCATTAACTACTTATGGTAGTTAAGTAAGTTGTAAATTAATATTAATATCATATAATTGCTAATATGATAATTAATATAATATAATAAATAAGTTAAATTAAATAATATAATAATACTATAAATATAAAGTTAAGTTAAATAATATAATAGTAATATAAATAATAATATAAATAATTATACGCATAATTTTAAATAATAAAATAAAGGGTGGAATATTGCAAATTTTATATACAAGTAAAAGCGATTTTTTGATCAGCGTATGCTAAGTATAAGAGAGCTGACGAGAATGAGTGCTAATTATTTTATTTTTCGAACAATTAAATCACTTATTAATTACTACTTAATTGTTTCCAAGTAAAGTGTAATTTTACCTTTAGTTTCTTTTCTTTGTAATTTAAATCATTGGTATTTTTTCTAAATATTTTGTTTTAGTATAATTTTCACGTTTATATTTCATTCTTTTTTTTACCATATAATTTTTTTCTGCAAATTATTTTTTGTAATTTTTGACTGTGTAATGTTTTTTATGTATATTTTTGCCCGTGTAAATTTTTCCTGTGAAATTTTTCTTCTGTGATTCTTTTATTAACCCATAGAAAATCATAATTGTTGTATTCAATTCAATAAATCTTGGTCTACTAATTGTAATTTAAAATCTAAAGCACTTGATTATTAACCAAAATAACTATGAATATATTAGACAAATTTATCAAAAAAATAAGTACTTTATAGAATATATCGAGTAAGAAACAGACAGGTCTGTGCGATCTATCCTGATATATTGTATAGTACAAGTAAAGAAGGAACGCACCAGACCAGCTTTCTAGTGACGAAAGTCAAACTAGTATATCAATATGAACATTAGTTCTTCAGATATGTTCAGTGATATATGATTAATTGCTTTAAATCGATTAGGATTTTGTTTTAATAAGGCCCCTACGATCATGAAAGTCATTGTACTATGGGCAATGTCATAGGATTCCAGAATGGACGATATATTATATATTGGCGATATTTTTGTGGACGACTCTAAAGGTGATGCAAAAGAAGTAAGAAAATTGTTCAAGATTTTGTAATGGGAATGTTAACAACAATTTCAAATAAAATGTAAGAGTTATTGAAGTAGACGTAAATAAAATCGAAGAAAAAAAATCATACAAGTTGAAATTTTTTTTGAATCTATGTTGTATCGACAGCTTTACTTTTTATGCGAATAATTATAAGAGTATTTATCCTGTTGCAAAATGGTTAAGGCAAACATCTCCATACCTTAATCGAATGACTATCGGTGATTGGGATACGATGATTGACGAATCCATAATTGATAATGATCCTTGAAGTGGTATAATGAGTAAATGTGAACGTACAGTTTTCACCCTTTGATTTAATACAAAATTTAAAACGATGGAGATTTTATGAAAAGTTTATGGTGAAACTATAGAAGATAAATCAAGACTGAGAAAGAAAGACGATTAAAGACAGGTAAATATCATGGAGCGTGAAACAGTTGTAAAAGGATTGAACTTATGTGTAAAAAGGGGTAATAAATGTATTTACGGTAAAGTATTAGGTTAAGTCATAAATAACTTCAGTCCAGGTACACGCTATCTATTATTATTGTTTACACATACAAAGGCTTACCGAGACACAGGAATTTCGTTTTCGCTACGCAGGCAGGATTTTAGTTAGTCTTTAGACAGATGTCTAGCGTTGTGCGCGTTACGTTGAATTTTTTTTCACCTTTAAAATGGAGAATCAAAAAGTACACTTACGCCATGTTATGTTTTGGGAAATTAAAAAAAGGCAATATTGTTGCTGCTACGTCCCAAAAAATATACAGTGTATATGGTGAGGGAGTGATATCCGATCGGGCAGTAAGAAATTTGTTTTTCAAAGTCAGTTCTGGAGATGTGAACTTGAAGAACGAACCAAGGGAAGTCGCTCTTCAGACTTCGATGAAGATATTTTGAAGTCAATATTGGAACAAAATCCAAGCCCAACTACGAGAGAGTTAGCAGAGAAGCTTAATACGTCACAATCAACTGTTTGCCGCAACCTAGAGAAATTGGGGAAAGTAAGCAAACTTGGAAAATGGGTACTCCATAATCTGAGTGAACACAATAAAGCGGATAGGATTTCGATTGCTACATGTCTCCTCTCAAGAGAAAACAATTTATCTTTTTTGAAAAATATTATCACATGCGATGAAAATGGGTCACTTACGAGAACACCGTCCATAAAAGACAATGACTTGATAAAGGTCAACCACCTCTACCGGATCCTAAACCGAAAATTCATGGGAAGAAAATTTTGTTGTGTGTATGGTGGGATCGCCAATGGATCATTCACTATGAGTGTTTAAACAGGAATGAAACGGTTACAGCAAATGTGTATGTTCAACAACTGTGCATAAAAACTTTTGGAGTCGCGCCCTGCACTCGTATACCGTAAAAACTTCATTCTACTGCACGATAATGCAAGACCACCTTCAGCGAGAGTAACTAAAGAAAAACTTCTTGAACTTGGATGGTCTGGTTTACCTAATCCGCCATACTTCCCGGACCTTACTCCGACAGATTATCATCTCTACTGCTCCTTGTAGAATTTTTTAAATTGAAATATTCTGATTCAGACCAGGCACTGAATGATGTTATTCTTGGCTTCTTCTCCTCCAAGCCGACCAAGTTTTACGAGGAAGGAATCAATAAATTGAGAACAATATGTGAACAGGTCATAAAAGATGATGGAGAGTACATTTTAAATTAGTTTTTATTTTTTATGTAATTGAAAAATAAATGTATGAAAAAAAATCGGAACTTATTTATGACTCAACCTAATATAATATAAAATCAGTGGCTTCATGAATAAACGATGTAATAACGAATAAATTCTGATTTTCGAGAACGGCTTTATCTGAAGTTCTTATTAGATGACATTTGTCCATCATGAAAGAAATATGAAATGAATTTAAAATAAGGTTGAATATATAACTTGTGCACAGCAATTTTAACAAAGCTGATGATATCAATGATCGTGACATAAAGTGTATGTTGCACCACAAAGAGCAAAAAACACAAAATTTTTAACATTTTGATATATATATTATAATAAATATTTAAATTAGCAAAAAATATAACAAAAAATAATAAAGATATAAACAAGATATACCAAATCAATCAATTGAATTAAATATGCTTTTATTCTGACTTGCACGGGATCACTGAAGTTCTGCACGGGTCTCTCGAGGATATCGTGAGCGCTTTCTCTTTTTGGATCAAATAAATATTTCAGTAACCTTTTTTCATTTATATCACATTGATATCCTTAAATAATTGTCAGTTAAATCAACACATAAAATCGACACTAAATTATTTAAATGTTTTCTTTTCATGACCAATGATTTTCTATAATTAACGTTTTTGGTTTTTTAAGACAGTTTTTAACTCTTCATTTCATGATGTCGCAAATTCGCTTCATAGCCAAAGTTGTCGAGAGTGCATTTTGAAAATTAATTTTAGGATCCAAATATCTAATATAAAATGCTTTTAATATCACTCTCTCCCAATAATTCTTAAATTGAGTGCACAGAATTTTTAAGTTATTGATATTTATATCCACTTGAATGTTTAAAAAATGTTATTTGGCTTGACGATTTTTATTTTATAAAAAATATGGAATTTTTGTACATTTTCTGTTGCAAAATTAATCAAAAATCACAAAAAAACAATGTATATTAGGCAAAAATATTAATGACCTAAATCAAGAATTGTTTAATACATATCTTCGCCACATTGTTCTATTTGTAGCCCCTCTTCTCAAACATTCCATATTTAATTTACGCCATGTTTTTAAGTCGTCTGCTGATTGTCTCTTT
Source organism: Girardia tigrina (assembly GCA_001938485.1). Lineage (NCBI taxonomy): Eukaryota > Metazoa > Platyhelminthes > Tricladida > Dugesiidae > Girardia > Girardia tigrina. Next base: position 21,989 of record MQRK01244442.1, read on the forward strand.
GGCGTTCCTCTTGGTCTTTCTCCTTCCACTTTTCCTTCAATCATAACTTTCGCTAGTGCTTCTTTTCTTATCTGATGTCCATAGAATTTCAGCTTTTTTCTCTTGAATACCATTTTTATTGATTCAGATATTTTACCTAGTATTTCTATCACTCACTTTTTTGCCACAGGATCTTCAGCATTATCTTTTAGTACTTCATTTCAAAAGATTTAAGTCTATATATGCCCTTCTGATTTTTTGTTCAACTCTCGCATCCATAGAAGTGTTTCCAAGATAATAGCCTTAGTGAATTTTATTTTGCTTTTGAGTTGGATTTCTGTTAAGTTAAAAACTATGGTAAACCTAAACATTGTGCTTGTTTCAATACTAATTTGGCTTATGCTTTTTTCTTCGGTTTCCATTTTCTCTGTTATAGTAGAACCTAAGTATTTTAAACCCTTAACTTGTTCCAACTTCTCCTCTTCAAGATCAATCTCCAATTTAACCTCGTTGTTACGGCTTTCTGAAATTATTATTTTTCTTTTTTCTCTTTTGATTTATTTGACACTTTGTGCATTAAATTTCATAGTTCCTGAATTTCTACCTCATCTTTTTAAATTAGGTCTTTGTTGTCTACAAATCGTAGGTTGGTTATTTTTGTTCCTTATTATAATATAGCTTATATTATGACTTTATCTTATAGCTTATTACAATATTGTCTAGATCGTCTATTGCATTCATGACAATTCTCTCAAGGAAAAGGTTGAAGTGTTTGTGAAATAATTCAAACTTATTTTACTGCTAATATGATTTAAACCAGTCGCTAAATGCTCGCTTGTCAACTTTTTTGTCTTTGCGTCTTCGTGAAGGCTCTTAATAATTCTCTTATTATTTTTCCCATGCATGCTTATTCATAATGTCCAATAAAGTTTTATTAATGCTCTTTACATAATAAATTTTTAATTACTCATTTTTTATACTTCTTTATTTATTATAATTTTTTTAACTGCATATTTTGTTTATAATAAAATATTTTTTAATAATTACTTCTAGCCGATATCTACCAATTTTTATAGAGGGTTCGAAAATAACTTTGAATGTTCAAATTTTAATTCGGATCTATTCATATTTTTAAATATAGTTTTATAAAATTGTTTTAAACGAATTTTTTTCATATTTGGTTGACTACAGTGGATGACATTCATTTCTAAATTTTGTTTATTTGTAAAAACATTCTACTTTACTACTATATGCTGATGTAGATTTAACATAACATATTCTGAAAGAGTGAATTAGATTGAACAAAATTCTTTTTAAAACGGAATAAAATGCAGAAAAATTATGCAAAATTGATTTTTTACGTAGTAAATTTTTGCATCCCCTCTTCTTCGTAACAAACTGTAACAAAACCACTGAAAAGAGATACTTTATAAACTAATGTTCCCTTATTCAAGTATTGAATTAAAGGTAGTAATATAATAAAATTCTGACAAATTTTAATTTTAGAACTTTCAGGAAATTTTAATTGGGACTTTTGGAGTTTAAACGTTTTGATATTGAGCATTTTCAACAATATGGTGTAGGGGAACTTTTCATACTCTTTTTCTTACACAATTTATAATTTTCTTACTGATGGCTCTATTACAGGACTTCTTAAACTGTGGGTCGCGACCCTAAATGGGGTTGCGTACTGTTGTTGTCATTTAAGTATAGCAATTTAGACATTTAAATATATAATTTAGTCTAATTATTTTATTTTATCAAGAATCAACCAATCAAATCGCAAATATAACATAACAATTTAGCCTAATTTGGACAATAAAGTATACAATCGGATAATTAATATGTATAATTTATTGTTGTACAAAAAATTTTTCTAAACTCATATACATAATTACATACAAACATACACAAAAATGCATACAGGCAAGACAAAAAACACTCATACCCAATTAGACTTTTATGTATATATATATATACTTTTTTGTATTGGACAATTAAGATTCTGGTCATTTAAAAATGTGTGACAACTTTTCAACAATTTCATCTGCATCATCAGATGCCACAGACCCTGCAGTCGAAGTGGAACTTTAAAATTCGAGTGGCAACACCAGAAATCATAAGAAATCGTAAGTCCTTCATTTTGCACTTGCAATTTCATCTTTTATGTGTAGAATTTTTGCGATAAATAAGTGAAAATCCGATTGGGTCAAGTCTGGAGTATACGGTGGGTGCGGCAAAACCTCCTAACTCAGTGATAAGAGTTTCTGGCGAGTGGTCAAACTTGTAAGTGGTCTTGCGTTATCATGCTGAATTACAACTCATTTTCGATTTGACAATTCAGGACGTTCCTGTTGAATTGAATGAGCCAATTTCTCCAGCTGACCACAATATCTGTCTGAATTGATGGTTTCATTCCCCGGAAAGAGTTCAAAAAACACAATTCCTTTAAAATCCCACCAGACGGAAAGCATAACCTTCTTTTGGTGAATTTCTTCTTTTGGGATCGTTTGGCAGGCTCACCACGTTTTGTCCGTGATCGTCAGCGTTCCACATTGTTGTAAACAATCCATTTTTCGTCACCCGTAATCAAGCGCTTCAAAAATGGATCACTTTGTTCTCGCTTCAAAAGGGAATCGCAAATTTCTATATGTTGTACCAAATGAATTTCTTTCAGTTCATGTGGTAACCACATATCGAGTTTACTGACGAATCCAAGTTTCTTTAAATGACTTCCAACACTTGATTTTGATATTTCCAGAGTCTCTGCAACTT
>MQRK01244450.1:416-12565 GCA_001938485.1 Girardia tigrina
TATTTCTTTTAATTTAATATCATTTACATTAGGGCTTTCATAAATATTTCGTTGATCTTCCAGTACATTTAAAGATTGAGAGATGCTCTTATATTCTCTCATCAATTTAATATTAAAATGACTCAATAAATAAAAAACTATATGTTAGAAGTTAAAAATCTGGTACCGATGATAAAACACTTCATTTAGTTCATTTAAGTTTGTTTAAACTGATCAAATTTCAAATTGTTTCAGATTTACTGTTATTAAGAACACCAATATGACTTAATATTTTTAATAATATAGTAAGTGACAAATAAATGCGGATTTTTTATTCTTCTTATATATCTGGAGAGCTTTAAGTGATTCTTAAAGTTTTTTTCAGGAATTATGTAAAATATGATGTATGCCTCGTGGAAAAATTTCAAATAAATAATATTTTATTAACACACCGAAAGTATTATTTTTCTAATTTTTGTGCGACAAAAATTATCCGGATTTCAGCCAAGTAAAAATTTTCAAGTTGTAAGTAGCGTTTATGCCACTTTCATTATATTCACATTCTAAAGCCATAATTTAACACCACCAAAAATTTATTACTATAACAATTCACATTTCTAAAACAAATTTTCCTGTTAATTTAATTTAATTATCTCGACCCAAATTAATCTATTAAATTCTTTTCGATTTAATTTTTAAAACCCTGAAAATTTATTTCGAAAATTTATTTCAAAAAAATTATTTAAACTTTATTTTCAAAATCATTTTTTTAAATTTCTTATTAAAAATATTTTTGTTTATAAATAAATATTTAATATTTTTGTTTTCTTGACATTTTTAATTTTAAGATATATACTATTATTTAGATACATTAAAGATATTTTTTATTTTTAAATAAATATTTTACTTTTTTGTGATTTTCTTTTATTATATAATTTTTAATTTTTTAAAATATTTAATAAGCAAATTAACATAAAAATATTTTACCCTTTAAATTAAAAAAAATAATAAACTATTCAGGCGAGATAAAAATTTAAAATTAACCCCTCATACAAGTAAAGTGATTAAAAACGCAAAAAAACTTTAAACTTTCATAACACAGTACAGAAAGGCAAATTGAGTCGAATGTTAATGAATGAATGTTAAATAGGTTAATCAATTAGTATTTCACATGACCTCTTTCGGTCCAGATTCAAGCCTCCTCCCTCTAGGTTGTTGCTTTGATTAGAGTTCGTCAGGCTTACAGAACATCAGGATCTTCTGTCCAATAAATAAAAATGCGTACCAGTAATTCATCTTTGTTTTGTGTGCCCTGAGTGTGCCTACACGTTTTAAATCGGAGTTTTAAATCAAAGGAGAAAGGTGGACAATTCATGAAGTTGACTCTTTGTTGCCTCAAGAAAGCCATAACTTCTGTAGCTTTATGTCTAAGGGCGTTGTACTGCTGAAAAGTGCAATGCTCTCGATCATACCACTGAGTCATATGAGGCAGCATGTGCTGCTTGAGGATGCCGAGAGACTCCAGCTGGCTCAGTGTGCCTTCCCCTGGAACGAAGGATCCGGTGTCGAGCTTGTTAAAGCAGCTCCGCACCATCACCCGCTGTAGAAATAACCTGTTTCGAGCCGCATGAGCGGCCAGAATGCATTCTCCACTATTCTGACGAACATAATGAGGCTTGGGTTACAAACATCGAAAGCGCTTTCATCTGAAAAAAATGACTTTAAACGAGAAAAAATGATTAAGCATTTGTATTTTTTTTTCAACTTCTGTGAGGATGACCTACTTTTTTCCAGTCACCAACAGTCTCCCACAGATGACATATAGGCTACTGGGAAGAATGTCTTTCATCAGACGAGGGGCTTTTTCAGGTCGATATGCAAGCCTTCCACTGAGTATGGTTTGTTGTATTGATAGTTCTATGGTATGTATCATCTAGTGGATCCCCAAATTGCTTGTTGCAATTCACGAGGGGATGCTTTCGGATTCTTTTCTGGATTAACGACACCAACAGACGCGCTGAAGGAGCCTCCAATATACGTCTTCTTTCACATTTTCCAGTGCGTCCTGACATAATATGATCAGAACGTCAATATTTACAAATTATATCATAAACAAAAGACTTTGGGATAAGTAACTCTCTTGAAATAAAAACTTGTTGTGTATATCGATTGTATTTCTCAATAATCCTTTCTATTAAAGCAAGCGGCTTGCCATGAAGTAAGATAACTTCAACGCAATTAAAAATCCAGATCGATTTGTTGCGACAAAACTTTTAACTGGAAAATAATTAAATCAAAATTAACTTTATAAAAAGCAATAATTATTTTAGAGCTAATGATATTATATTAACTTCAAGTTTAGTTGTTAGTTCTATTCAACGTTTACAATATATATTTGAAAAGAATAGAAATCCAGATTAATTTGTCGCATACTGTATTACATGTTTGATTGTCCTCAGGAAAATCTTTGTTAAATATTATGTACTATTGCATCTGTCTAATTACTTGGTGACTTTAATTTTATTCTCTGAGTAAATGGAGATTAAAGTAGGGCGAAAATGGGCGTTCTGCACCAACACTCGGGGGCACTTGTTGCCATGGCAACGGTCGCCATTACCATATCAAAGGTTCTAATCAAACAATTTAAATTGGAAATTTAATCAAAATTCATTGATGTTTGAGATACTGGCAACCGGATCGAGATTTGGTGACCAACATTTCTTTAACGTGCTGGGACTCGGTGCCCGGAAAGATCGGTATATCTGTTTAACAGCGACATCGAGTTGGTCGATGGTCCACTCGATGGGTCCAAGTGGGTCATCCGGGTGCCGATCCACCGAATGATAATCATCTTGATTATCGTGATTGTTACTTAATTAAATTAGATTCTTACTTTTCTATGTTGTTGTGGTTAACGAAGTGATTGCTTATGTTTTCATGTTGATTGCCGTAATTGCTGGTATGCTTGTTTTTTTCTTCTATGTTGTTGTTGGTGGTGAAGTTGCTGAGAAAATTTTTCTTGTCACTGTGGCTGTTATTGATGTGGTGTATATTGGGGTCATTGTACGTGTTGAGGTTGTGGGGATAGTTATTGTAGTTAATGTGTGTATGTGGATCGTATATAGATTGAATTTCATTGTTGTTATAGGTGTTGAGAGTGTGATGATTATCATTGTTGTTAAATTGTGTGTGTGAATTGTAGAAGTGCTAAATGTCGTTGCTTTGTAATTGTAGAAAGTTGCAGCGGTTGTTTCCACCTATGTCAACTGCTGCTTGGGCGGGGGTTGACTTCAGTTTTTTTGCTGGTGATGGATGCAACCTAGAGTGCACTCATTGGAGTCAGGGTTATACCCGAAAACAGCGAATTACAAAACAGCGAATGTCAAAACAGCGAATCATCAAAACAGCGAATTCCAAAACAGCGAATTCTCAAAACAGCGAATTCCAAAACAGCGATTCATCAAAACAGCGAATCATCAAAACAGCGATTCATCAAAACAGCGAATGAAATTTTTCATTTAAAAATGAGATTTTTGTCATTTAAATTGGAGAATATTTATATTAATAAGATATTTTTAAGATATAATTTTTTTAAATATATTTTATCAATAATATAATTTAAACCTTGTTTTAATTTTCGATTTTTTCATAACATTATTTATAAGTTTTGCTTGTAAAAAAACTAAATGGAAATATTAACTGAAAAAGGTTCTGAAGCATGCTATTATGGAGGATATTCCTACCGTGTAGATACAGTCACCTCAATTAGAAAAATTTGACAATGTCGTACCATCGGTTGCAAAGGAAGACTTTGGTCAGATATTGATAACTGTCATCCGATTGAAAAACAAGCGCATTCCCATCCAACAGCACCAGAAATCGGTATCGTAAAGTCTACTATTTGTAAGATGAAGCAACAGGCAAAAACAGAAACGCGCAGTATTTCGATTATACATTCTGATGCGGCAGCTGAAATTTCTGGTAATACTTCAGCTTCCGCTATATTTCCAGCTTTCAAATCTATAAACAATGTGTTGTATCGAGCATGTCACGAGAAATTACCGGTTTTGCTTCAAAGTTTAAATGACATGAACATACATGTTCAATTGACACAAACTATTTTAGGTCAATTATTACTATTGTTTATCAGTGAGGACAAATCAATTATATTACTTGGAACAATAAGTAATTTACAAATGTTATCCAGCAATAACCATTGGTTCATGGACGGTACATTTCGGGTAGCATCTCCCTTTTATAAACAAATATTTACAATCCATGCTCTTCTCCAAAGTAAAGTACTTCCATTAATTTATTGTATACTGATAGATAAAAAAGCTGAAACATATACATCAGTTTTTCGTAAGATTTGGGATTTATGTCTGGAGCATAATTTGATACTTTCACCAAATTTAATCACATTGCATTTCGAGAAAGGTTTAATAGTTACGTTACAACAAGAGTTTCCGCAAAGTCGTCTACGTGGTTGTTATTTTCATTTCAGCCAAGCGGTATTTAGACAAGTTCAGAAATTAGGTTTTAGTATCGATTATCGTAATAATCAGGAACTTAGAACGAAAATACGTATGCTTATGGCTTTGGCGTTTGTTCCTGAACAAATTGTTCAACAAACTTTCGACAATCTGAGGGACGAGGCATCGGTAAATATTAGACCTCTATTCCAGTACTTCCACCAGCAATGGTTTCAAAATATTAAAAAAGAAATGTGGAATATGTATGGCATCAGACGGCGGACTAACAATGATGTTGAGGGGTGGCACATCGCTTCAATAATTTAGTTGCTAAGTATCACCCCAATATTTATGATTTAATATAAAGTATAAGAAAGGAACAGAAATTAAATAATTTATATGATCTGGTTTATGCAAATTAAAACTTACTCCAGTGCCAAGATCGGTTCCTCGTCGTCTCGGCACGATTCGTTTTTTTTCTATATTTTTTGCTCTCCTCCGTTTTCTTCCTTCTCCATCATCGCGATCTGTCGCCCTCTTTCGAACTCTCTTCTGTAGTCGTCTGAGTTCCAGTTTTCGGAGCTTTTCGTTTGTGCACCTGAGAATTGTCGGCTATCTCCTTGGGTTCTCCTTTGATAATCAGTTCTTCCTTGATATCGTTTATTCAAATTTGTGTAGCATTCCTCAGCTCGATGTCCTGGATTATTACATCTTCCACATCTTACCTTCCTGCATTCCCGTCGGACATGACCTTCCTCGCCACATGCATGACATGTGATTTTCCTATCTCTTTTACATTCGCTCCGTCTATGCCCTGTTTCTTTGCAGTTCCAGCATGATATATTGTTTTGCCCTGGATGCCGTCTCACAAAAGTGTCTCCTTTCTTCATTATGCCTCCTGTCGTTGGTCCTCTTTTTACCACGTCCTTGTGTGACTCTCTCATCGCATGTACTGGCCTCTCCATTTCTCGGACTTCATCCACTTTTTGATAACATTTTTTACATCTTTTATTTCTTTTACCTCTCTAAACTTGATCTCTTTTTTCACATCGCTGTACTTCGATCCATGAATTAGAAAATTCTTTTCAATTTCTTCTTCCGACCAATTATGTTTTGCTAATTTTGCTGCAAGTTTCTTTGCTTTTGCAAAATATTCTTCCGCTGATTCATTCGTTCTTTCGAAATATACAGCCTCCATCAGATCCTCCATCAGAGAGCTTTTCTTTTGAAAGGCTTCTCGTAACCGAGCTTCATATCCCTTTGTCTCGACCGATACATTCTTGTAGACAGGTACAAGTTCATGAGAAAGTAATGCAATTATCAGAATCTCTTGTATGCTTTCTGGTGTTTTAGCCACCTTAAAATACCTTGAGCAGGCTGCTATAAATGTTTCAATATTGTCTTCTTTCCGGTATTTTTCCGGTAGAAGTCTCGCAATCAACTGATCCGAGTTGCTGGCTATGGTAGACATATTAGGTTCGTGATTGAAATCAGAATTCATAATTTTGCAAAATTATTTATACTACAATTTTCATTATTGAAACAAATTTATGAGGAACTATTTCAATTACATAATCTAGATCTAAAAAATTCTAAATATACATAATAATATCGATAAATAAATAAATATGTTATTTTATTCAATTTTTCATAAATTTAGATCTTTAAAATATTTTGAAAATTCAATTTAAACATAGTGATTATTAATAATTTAAACTATAAATTATTGCTATTTAATAAAACATTTTATTTGTTTTTAACAAAAATTTGTAAAAACAATTTACCACTTTAAGATACAATTCACAAATTTGAAATACAGAAAATATTATTTTTATTTTTGAAATACAAATCACGATTTTTTAAAATACACAAATATTAATCACTATATAAATTTATTATTATTATATAGAGATTTTAATTACAAAAATTTTTAATATATTTATATATCTATATATTATCAATTATTTATGGAATTAACTTTTTAAGAATTTAAAAAAGATTTTTATTTAGAGAATTATTTCATTTTAAATAATCGAATATTATTTTTGATTTAAAATATTAGTATGATTTTTAAAAATATCGAAAATTTAAAAATATCAAAATTTAAAGATCACCAAAAAGAACCCCGACATGCAAGAAATCGTGGGTTCATCCCCGCGAACCGTCCACGTCAACAGCAAAAAGAAACATTCATGGAATCAAGGTTATGTTGTGCATTTGGTGGGATCAGAAAGGTGTACTGTACTATGAGCTGCTGAATTCGAATGAAACTGTTAATGCAGAACGTTACCAGCAACAGTTGCCTATTCATCAGATTGTGCCCCATCAGATTATCCTCTGTTCCGATCAATGCAAAGCGTTCTTCGGGACCAGCACTTCAGAAACCAGGATCATATAAAAAAATGGCTGGAACAATGGATCGCATCAAAAGACCAAAATTTTTTTCGATGGAATTCATAATTTGCCTGAAAGATGGTCAAAAGTCATAATTAACGATGGAAAATATTTTGATTAGAATAAAACTTATTATGTCATATAAAAAAAATTGTCTGTTCTGCAAAAAAATCCAAAAAACTAAGTTATACACCTAATACATCGCTGTTATGTAAATCGCTGTTTTGATGATTCGCTGTTTTGAGAATCACTGTTATGGGATTCGCTGTTTTGTAATTCGCTGTTTTGATGATTCGCTGTTTTGGGATTCTCTGTTATGTAACTCGCTGTTTTGTAATTCGCTGTTATGAGGATATGCCTCTTCAGTGCAATGAAATAAAGTGATTAATTGCTATTTATATAGTTGAAAACTATTACATCATACGTCTCAAAAACATGCTTTTTTTCTTTAAAAAAAAGTCTTTTAATGATATTTAAAAAACTTTAAGCATGCACGTTTAAGCATGGTTAACCATGCTGGAGACCTATTGGGTTTTCCAAAAGTAATTGGAGGATGTTTGTTTCAATCTATCTTTTTGAATAGAAATGATTTGATTAATGTACATAAAGGTTACAGCCACTGAACAATTAATCAAACCATCTGAAAAACTTTAACAGATTTCCATTTTCCTTTAAAAAATGTAGAAGTTTCCGAGGAATTGTTTATGAGAAATCGTTTTTCGAGGAATTTTCCGGGAATCGAGATTGATAATAGAAAATTTATAGAAGATATTAAACAAAAGAACTGTCGTAAAACAAACCAAGGAGGTTTAACGAAAAGAGATTTTCAGGAAGGAGATTTAGTACTGGTAAAGAGGGAAAATAGACTAAAAGGATGAGATAAATATAAGGGACCATATAAAATCATCCGTATTAAGAACAGCAATATGGGTTTTCGAACATTTATTTTCAATACAATTTGACTTGTCCTTTGGACAACTCTCAGCCAAGCTTTCGTAATTTGAGAATGTTCTAAGTTGATAAAGTTTTGTTATTTTTTTTAAAAACAATTATTCGAAGCAATTTTCATTATTTTCAGATTTTAATTTTAAAGTTTTAATTTTATAATTTTAGTAATAATGTTATCTACTTATTAATTTTATTTTAAAACTGATTTTATTTAAAGACAAAATATTTAATTAATCAATTTACAAATCACTAAACAGTTATTTACTTTATTTCATTTTTTAATATTAAAATTTGAAAGTTTCAAATTTAATATTTTTAAGGTTTTTTAAATGTCATGCTATAATTTAAAATGAAAATTATGCTCGAATATCTATTCATCGTGAACATCAAAATATCAATTTTCCATGTGGGTAGGAGAAACACATTTCTTAATACTAAACTCAACATACAAAATTCAACATACCAATTTCAACACTCCAAATTTAAAATATTCCTGCAATCCGGAAAATACATGATTGCAGCGTAGAAATGAAAAATAAGACAGGGCATGTAATAACGACGAATATGGAATGGCTGAAGCCTTTTAAAGAAGGGGGATGTAAGGATACGAGAATCATGTATGTATTTATATTTATATCCATATCTATATTTATACACATAAAGGATTGTAAATATCATTAAAAATGCTCCTTAAATATCAATTGAAATATTGAGTCGTTGTTTAACTATTCAAATTGTTTGTATTAGTTTTTAATTTATTAGTTTTGTAAATTAATTAATAGCTGTTATGTATGATTCTACTTACAAATCTATAATAAGGTACTTCAACATTAATTTTTAAATATATAATTTTAAAGGCAATTATAATAAAAAACATTTTAAACTTTAATCACCAGATGATATGTAAATATACATTGGTTAATTTTCAAGAATGGACTACTTTTGCTTTTAGTATATTATTTATTTTATTTTTAAGAATTATGAAAAAAATTAATTTTTATTCAATTATTTTTCGGTAAAATGTTTTTTTAAACTAACTTAAAATACTTGACTTCAAAATAATTAAATACATAGTGTGGATTAAACTGATGATGAGACTTTTATCTCGAAACACTTCTTCTTATTTTTATCCCTTGTATATAGAGCTTTATAATCTATTAAACAATTTAATTTATTCGTTGCAATCAACCACCTTCTGATATTATCAAGCAAGTAAGTCCATACCTTGTGCATAGAAGTTGGAGTTTTGAGAAGAAAAAAACCGATTGGTCGATTCACATTCGGGGGGCCCATATCGAAGTTAACCCCAAAAATAATATTTGGAAAAAAATCTTTTAAATGATGGGGCTGATTTAACTCCGAATGTAATTGAGACTAAAACGCAGAAATAAAAGCCAAAAATCAACCAAACTCTACAAAGATATAAAAAAACTAGTTCAAAATTATCGATCAATGAAAAATCGAAAGTCAATTTGAAACAAAGCGCTTCGAATAGAAAGAATAAATCAATTCAATTTAAATAAAGAAGCCAATCATGGAAGTCCTTCGATTGACTTTGTCAACTCTCCACTTTGTAATTTTGAATTAGATGATATTATGAATGATTTATTAAATGTTACATAAAAATTGATTACATATTTCAATGTTAAAACATTATGCTTTCACAAATGCAGTGTTTATGTAAAAGATTGAAGATTTATATTAAAAATGATATCAATCACTAATATAGTTAATTTATAACAATGTTTTATATTTTTATACTGTGAACAGTTTGCGCTAAATGAAATATTGATGTTGCTTGTTAGGGATTCGTTGGGGGAAAGTTTTCGATTTGTTTAAATTGAATAAATAAATAAATTTTAATAGCGCGAATTTTGAATTTTGCTTATTGTGAAAAATGAATAAAGATTTAGCCGCAAACGGTCTTACAATATTTATGGAAGAATCAGTCGATATTTTCGAAAAGTATAAAATCTCCGGCGATAAATCGTACAGAGAAGTGATTGAAATTTTGAAGAATAAAGTGAGCGATTATCGAAATGAGCTCAATATTCGATATAAAACGAAAGTGAAGATATAAAACGAAGAGAAATGTCTCAGGCGAACACAAACGGCGCAGCGAATAACAACGCGCCGCCATCGATCAAGACGCTCAATAACGAGATCAATGATCTGAAATATAAAATTGATGATTTGGAGGATGATATTTTGTCGCTGCAACAATTCGAGAATCCCGAAGCAGGGAAAAGAAACGAGACGGATTCTAATTATGAGAAATGCTTACGCAATCTCCAAAAAATTATAAGTGGCATAAATGCTACTTATAAAAAGATTAAATAAAATTTGAATATTTAGTTTAAAAAATACCATTTTATAACAATTGGACTTAACTAAATATAGAGAATCAAACAAATAATTCTTATTTTTCATAAATCTTTTTTTATTTTAAGATACCTGTCAAAGGGAAAAAAAAATTTCGATTATTTGGATTGGTATGAAACTCTATCTGATTATTTATCAACCTTGTTTTGAATATTCCTATTTATTTAGGAAACGGAAAGGTTTCCAACTCATTGAATCGTCGTATGTTGATACTCCAGCTAGACCCTACTATATGTACAAAAAACTAGTCAATATTGATATATACGTCCAAGTATTCCATTAATTTTGATAAATTCATTCCGGTTAACTTCAATCAAACCAACAGGTTATGGCATATTGTTATACAGTAATTGCGAAAAATCGGCAATCTCAAGCTTTGATTAGAGAAGAATGTCGTATTTCAAATATGCGCGATCAAAGGAATCGTGATTTTAATAATTCAGAAACAGGAAAAGTAGTTTTGGTGCTAGCCTTCGGTTGTGATATTGATTATCATGGTCATATTTGTATGTACCATTGTCGAGACCAACGGGGTATAAAGTGTGTAAGTACTATAGGTGGCCAAGAATGTAGTGGGGGTTAGAAATTTTTCAATTATAATAACGATTCTCATTAAACTTTTATAATGTTCAATTTATCTGTAAAAAAATTTATCCAAAAAAATAATTTTAAATATATATATATATTAGGTTGTCAAGTATAAAATTTGTAGGCATGATTGCAATTTGTTTGGGAAAAATGGGTATTCGGTCAAACTACCCTCCCCGGGCTACCCAAAACCAAAGCAACGGTTAGTATGAAAAAATTCACGGTTACCATGGAAACATTCACGGATACCATAACAACGATTCCGGTTACCATAAAAACGGTAACGTTATCATGGCAATGCTTCTGGTTCACTTTATAACACTTCTGATTGGTTCCTGGTACCCTAGGATCGGTCGCGATCCGCTTAGGAACGTTTATGATTGGGTCCTGAGTCCACAGCAACGGTTGCGCTCACCCTAGAAACAGTCCCGATTCACTTGACAGCGGTTTCGATCACCCTAGCAACGGTTCTGGTTCAAATGGCAACGGTTCCGATTGGTCCCCGGTACCTTGGCAAAGCTTCTTATTGGTTCCAAGTTCCTTAGCTCATTTTGATAGAGAATCAAAATGTGCATCAAACACATGATAGTCATTTTTGACACTAGCACTTTTAAAAAGTTTTATGTATTGATTTTTTCACTTTTGCACATGTGTAGCTTGAAAAGCATTGTGCTAGCACATTAAAAATGTGTGGCACAATTTGCAATATTGATTTGCCCTTTAAAAATATCAATTAGCACATTTGGGCACTGTACAGTGATAAATTAGTACTCGATATTGCATCGGCGTTAGAGTGTTTTTCACCTTTCCGGTATTCCATTGTCATATCCAACCCACTTAGAAAATTTATCCAAGTTTGACATTGCGGAGTGATTTGGTTCTTTGTCGTCATCATAAAGGTAATGGCTTTATGATCCGTTCTTAATAGAAATTTCTTGCCTTACAGATAGTGCTTGAAGTGTTGTGTAAAATAGTAAATTGCCAGCAGTTCTTTTCTCGTAATACAGTATCCCAATTCATGTTTGTTTATTTTGTGGGATCCATATGCAATCACTCTTTCTCTTCCATATATATCTTTCTGTGATAGCACCGCGCCAATGGTGTCAAAACTAGCGTCCGTGTCCAATATGAATTCTTTTCCGAAATCTGGGTATGCTAGTATTGGTGTATTGATCATCTTTTCCTTTAATTTTTGAAACGCTTCGTTGCATTCTTCCGTCCATATTAGCTTTTTTTCTTTATTCTTTCCGTATAGTCCTTCCAATACTTTTTGAATACTTTGCATAATCTTTTAAGAATTTCCTGTAATAGTTCGTTAAACCTAAAAAGCTTCTCAAATGTTTTACACATGAAGGATTCTGAAACTTGCTAATCGCATCAATCTTT
>MQRK01244454.1:1936-15688 GCA_001938485.1 Girardia tigrina
TTATCACCCTAGAATTTGATTATCAAGAACGCTTCTTGATCATTTTATAAAGTCTAATTCGTAAAATTCATTCTACTTTCGATCTTAACTTTTAACCAAATAAAACTTAAGACCACTGGCTCTCAAAGTTGTTCTTTATAGGACAATCAAACATTCATATAGGACAACATTTGACATGCACCCCGCGTCATACCCCTGTACGTTAGTAGTCGGGAATTATCATGGTTGGTGCTGTTGATTAAAGCGTGTTTGTCAGTAGCTGTCGTCAGTCGATAAAGTTTCGTGTCATATAAATTATCATTCTGTAAAAATTCGTTCTTCAAAACTTAGCTTTCTTTTATTTTCGACATTTGTGTTTGTCAGTTTTGTTCATTGTTGATTATTAGTTGTGTGATTGTGAGTGAATTTAAACTGCCTTGTACAACAATTCAGATATAGCGGCAGACAGGCGTGTCCGGGCTTACACACATAATTTTTCAAATTATTAATTATAAATTTGAATTTTTCATTTATTTTATAGGGTCCTTGAATGCTCTTACAAGGTCTTCTGGGGATAATTTTGGTGAAATAACGGCGGGAATTAATTTGAAGAGGCGATCTACGTTATCTGTCTTTGGTACCCTCCTCTCCGGGTTCTTATATAAGTCAGTGGTACTTTTCGTGACTCCGGTTATTGTGCTTCGATTTTCAGTTCACAGAGACCCCGAGGAAGACTCCGACAATCCCAAGATGACGTTATCTACAACTAAATTGTGTCTTTAATAAATCTTTTCAAATGTTATTTCGTGGGTTCCATTTTATTCGTTGCCTTATCTTAATATTATTTTATTTTTATTGTTTTATACATGTGCGAGGTTTAACTCTTTTATATAAAAGGTGCAATAGTGACTGATGTATTTCGGTAATACCGTTTGCACCGCAACATTATGCACAAGAACGGTTTGCATCGCAACACCACTTTGAACTTTAAACTCTATTATATTAAAACATAAATATATGTCGTGCTCCCCTTCAAACAACATTATTGGTGACTCTGAGCCCCTATCCGTTTTCGATTAGAGTTCAACGGCAACTCAATCAAACTAAGTTAACTATATCTCAACGGGGAGCAGACGCGACTCTTTTGCCAACATCAACGAGTTGTGTAGACATTAGAGCGCCTTCGGGTCCTTAACTAGTAACTAGGACATCCCGACTGGTAGCTGAGTTTCTGGAGGGGTAGATGTGAACTTTATTCGTACTCATTTCAAATTCATTTATTTTCCTGCAACGGATAAAGAAACCCCAGAGCCACAAGTGACGATCAGCCCACGTGCCCCTGTGCATGCTATGGGCCGCCTGCACCGTCTCTCTAGACCCTCTGTCCGTTTAAGCTTGGATCTTATAATTACACGATGTTTATAATATTACATTTTCATTATAATTTTACACTTCTAGTTAAACGAACTATAGGGAACTGTATTCAAAACTTGTCGAAGGTTATTGGTTAATTTTTTGTAATCAAGTACGATCAGTTAACGGAACCCCAAAATGGATACTCCCGCCACAATAATGCATCGCATTAATTCGATGAAGATGGATATTTAATTATAACTTTACTCAATCTGAAGTTACTTTATATAATTGCGAAAGGATACCCCTGCTTATAATTACTCTGTGATCAATTTAATTTGAAACTACAATTAAAAGGAGTGGTAATCTCCAATTAATACTATTCCGCTTAACAAATATATAAATCATAGCATTGACTGGCCACTCTAAACATAAACCTAATCATGGTTACTCCGTCCTGATTTATACTACAAAACATGTTATCCTCGATAGCATCGTCAGTGGTGAACTTGTTTTAGACTACGAATCATACAACGCAATGGCTATTCACAATATATTAACTTTAACCTATTACAATATAACTGGACAAACGATTTCGACATTCGACCAGTATTAAACCGAAATGTTGCTATTCCTTCGACGGAGTATTGGTAATAAATAGTACGATCACCAAAGCAAGGTGTAAGTATCATTATCAGAATATCTTATTGATATCCTTAAAATGGGGAAAGGGTAATTTTATTTATTATATTGTAAGGGTGATTTTATTTATTATATTGTGTACCTTTATTTATTACATTTCTAGAAACATTTATTACTTAATTATTTATTAGAATAAATAATAAAATAAGAAACAATATTATTGATATTAATCTGGGAAATTTCTACCATACAAATGCTAAATAAATTCATCTCAAAAGAATTCCAATTATATTAATTTTTTTTAATATCCACTTAAAATGTCTCCAAATATGCATAATTATTTAAATATATACAAAGAGAATGTGTTAGTGGATTCCTAAAATGAAATTAAATAAATATTTCAATTATAGAATGGTAATCAAATGTCAATTAGGACTATTTCAATTAGAAAATTGCAGTCATCCAACTGTATAATCAATCAGAATTCTACAACATTGTTTGAACCCAAAGCGTAAATCTAATCTGCCTCCTTTGTATAAGTTAAATTATAGTTGATTACTTAAAATTTCTAATTTTTAGAATCTAATTTCGACTGTATATACAACATGAATATAAATTACATTATAGTTAAATAGAATTAAAATCTTGTGAAAAACTAATCGAATTAAAATCAATTAGATGTATTTTTTATATTGTCATATTATGTCTATTGTACATTGGATTTCTCCCCCCCCCGGTACTTGCTCCACGACTTTTATTCTCCCTCGTCTTCTCAACCCGTATCTCCTAAGCTCTTTCGTCACCGCGTCAAACCTACTCTTCTCGTCCTTTCCCTCTAATCTACTACAATTATACCGGCACAAACTCGCCTCCTCAACTCCCCTCAACATCTTATAGTTTTAACCTATATTACTATACTCAGGTTGTGCCGATACGTTCAGTTAATAATTCGTTACCATTATATACCAAATTAAAAATAAAATAAAAATAAAAAAATAATAATAAATTATTGAAAATATATATTTTCGAAATAAAAAACGACGTAAACCCAATTACAATAATCATAAAAAATAATAAAAATTGAATTCAATAAATGAAGCCAATAAAACAAAGGTTACCTTGCAAAGCAAAATGTTTCTTTTTGGGTTTTCCTTTCGAGTGATATCAATGGTAATTAGCAGTCCTCGCTCCTCTCGCAAATAAAGGATTTCCTTTTGGTTCTTCCTTCCGAGTGGTATTACTGATAATTAGCAGTCTTCGTTCCTCTCAATAAATTGAAATTTTGAATTCTCCTCTCGAGTGGTGTATAGCAAATAAAATGTACTTCTTTTGATTTGTCAAAATGTTTTACTACAGTTTTTGTTCTGTTCGTAGTTCGAAATCAGTGGGTTTTTATAGGTTGAAAGTTTATCTCTGGAATTGTTTACAAATGGAGCGGATGCCGCAAATCATTACAAATTCCGGTCTCGACTACAAAATGGAACGGAAGCCGCGGAGAATGTCGTTCGTCCTGTTTATAGGATGTCGAATTGGCATCGTCATCAGGATTTGTAAGTTTGATTAATTAACCTTTGAAAATCTTTAATTAAGGTTTTTTGTTTTTTAGCGATCTGAAGCAGCGGACCGGAATCCGGACCCAGCTCATCATCCTGACAAGCTGGGAGCCCATTTACAAACACTTGAGGATAGTCGATTGTAACTAGCGATCCGTTGATATTGTATTCTCGGTAATAAGTAGGAAACCGATGTCCATCCTTGTAACGGGTTTTCAATATTGCTAAGCGTGCTTTTGGATTCCCAGGATTTCTTAACGGTAGTGAATATTTTCTCTTCGGTAAATATTGTCCATAATATCCTTCTTTCAATATTATCCACATTTCATATCCGTTCCTCAATGAGCTTCCCACTCGTATGTGACCCTCCTCCTTTCGTACAACATCTTTTGTTTGCTTTGACAAATATAAGAACTTCGCTGTCGGATACAATAGCGGTAATAGCCATCGTACGTTTCGATACCATTGGATCATCGTCCACTGTATTCCTTCTTTACTTACTTTGATGCTGATGTGCCAATTAACAGTACGTATCTCTCGTTCTGAAGTTGGTCTAGAAGAAGGGGTTGTTTGTAAAATTACTAAAACTGTGGGCATAGCTGCACTCCATTTTATAGAAAGCTTTTCACACTTAGATTGCTTCATTATTATACAAACCCATTCTGGTGTATCTGTTGCTGATTGTGTATCCATTTGTGCCTGATTGTATTTGGTTAATAACTTTCCCCAATGGAATTGATAAACCGCGGCTTCGTTGATTGTTATTGTCATCATTGTCATTATCATCATTGTCATCATCCTTGAAGGCCGATAAATTGGGTTGGCGCGTGGGACCGTACGTGTTGATCTATTCCTACATACTATCATGGTGATTGTGATAAAGGCGGACGCAACCGCTATGACACTTACGGCACTTAATACTGTTATCAAATTATCGTGATTTTCTGGCCTTTTCGGTCGAGGTTTCTTAGTTATTTTCGCTGTTTTCAATCTATTCTTGGCTTTTTGTTGTAGCCATCGTTTTCGTTGTACCCATTGTCGGATTAGGAAGTCGATTGGATCTTCGGTTTCTTTTGGTATGCTTTTTCCATTGATTCTGGTGTAACGACTCTTTTCTGTTGAAGTTTTTATGGGTTGCTGGTCATTATATATTTTATACAGAAAATTCTCCAATTTGGCCCTTTTCGGTTAATCAACCCTGCATAAGGATCTGCTCTATATACACTATATTTGTAGTATTTTTCAACTTTTTCGGTTTTTGTTGATTCTGGTACTAATAAGGAATACTGCATCGTTTCTGCTGCGAGCTTCGTCCTTTCTCTTAGCATATATTCTGTACATGCTCTATATATGATCCTTTCGAAGTCATCTTGTATTTTTAGTGACTTCACTTCGCTTCTTCTGCTTCTTTTCCGTTGAGTACATGATAAATATATAGGATTATATACTTTTGATTTTTGCGGTGGATTCTTGTTGACCGATTTACTCAATTCTGCCATTGTCGTCTCCAATTGATTTATTACAGGATAATACAATATTATTCAACCACCAGAACTCGATATATTCTTGGCTTCGTCCTTTGATATGTGCCAGTATTGCAAATTTATTTAGTTGGTCCGGTTCCAATCTTACTGAGGATTCGTAGCTATTTCCCACTGTTTCTCTCCATACAACAATATCGTTTTGTAAATCATTCGTCGTAATCATCATTACTCGACTCACATTTTTTGTTCCTTTTATCCGCATTCGTCTTCGATTCCATACAAACCTGAAATTTTTGAATGTACGAGTTCGATTCTTGTTGGTATCCTGTTCTTGTGCTTTGTTCCGCCCTATCGTCTGCAATCTAGTTTCGCATAACTGGTATATTTCATCTTCTACGCCTTGTGTCCATTCTTTCGGTTCGAGCAGCTGTACCTGCATCTTTCCTGCTTCTATCTGATAAACTTCATATCTGATATTTGTTTCCACGAAATCTTCATATGCATTGTTTGACTTCAACATTTTATTGTATAGAAATATTACTTGTTCCGGATCAGTTCTGTTGTTAAATCTGGCTATTGTCATATTTGCGTGATGATCTTCCATTGTCATTGTTGTTCCAACCGGTATTGATCGATAAACTATCCTTATATTTTCATCTTCTCTTAATGATGCATGGATTTGTATTGTTTCTTCCTTTATTCCGATATCTACTTCGATTTTTTGTATTTGTTCATATTCCTTCGAATGTGTATATCTAATCATCTCTCGTTGCATTTGTTGTAGACAATCTACATTTAGTTTGTGATTTCCCTGTTGGTCTATTTTATAACCTTGAACATCAGATAGCTCCCATCGATCGATATTGTTCTTTTTTGCTTTCTTTAACGTTATAATATTGATAGTTATCGGCCACTGGAATACTAAGGTATTATTTTTGCACCATTCTCGTTCACAATGAGGCATGTTATTTGACTTGGTGTAAAAGAATTTCACTTCGTTCTTACCTCCATACCTGGCAAATCCGCTGAATCTAATTTCTGTAGATGTCATATCGAGTATATCCAGCCCTCGTCTCAAATTCTTTTCATTTTTTATTACCATGACTTCTGCTTTCGTTGACCCCAATATCACTACTACGGTTAAAATGAATAACCATATTGCCGAAATGGGTACAAACAATTTCAAACTTATGTTCCATGCTTTTTTACATCGTTTCTCGGCATTAATTCTTTTCCTCATTTTTCGTTCTGCTCGGGTTTCCTTTCGATATCCATTTTATATATTGACATGATTGCTCACTCTTCCGTACGGATAGATATTCTGTGACATGACTGTTGCAGGTACTTGAGGTGCCTCTATCGGTTCCGAATAAATACCATCCTCGTTATTTTGTGAAGGTATTGCTGGTGAAGGTGCTGTCGGTTTCATCAAGTGTACTAATCCGTCCTGTCCGTATTGATCATATAATTCATAAGTACCTCTCGAAGAATTTTGCAACATATTAACTTGTCGATTCCGTAGATTGTATTCTCTGGTAGCGACTGTTTTTCGCCTCTTTATCCCATCAAACATCTTTTCTACATTTTTAACATTCTGTGAATCTTCATCGTCCGTCATATTTCCTTGTCTCCTCGATTCTCTGTTCGTATTGTCATTGTTATTCGGTGCTGCATGCTCTATTTCATAGCTCGACTCTTTCCTCCGTTCGGATTTTTGATCATTTGCCGCTTCAGTGGATATCGGCTTACATTTATTTGCGTGTACGTATACCGGTTTCTTCATCGGCTCGTTTTCCCATATTGCCTTTATATTTGTTGGTGAAACTGCAATGACTTTAAATGGACCTTTGTACGGTCTTCTCAACTTTGCCACTGTATCTTGCACATATTCCGGTATATCGATCATCACTTTGTCTCCAACTTTGATTGTATGCGGCTTAACATTTTTGTCATAATTTACCTTCATTGCTTCTTGATGGAACTTTATTTTATTCTTGATATCGTCCCATATTTCTGGCAAACTTTCTTGAATTTTTTTTCATCAATGTACTTATACAAATGAGGTCTCAACTCTAAGTCAATTGGGAGATTACATTCTCTTCCAAACATTGCTTTGTATGGCGATATTCCAGTGGCTTCGTGTGGCGTTGCCCTCACTGCCATCATTATGATATTCAAAATAACATCCAAATTTGTTTGATATTTATCTGTGTAACATGACAAGATGTTAATCACAGTTCGATTAGCTCGCTCGGTTTGTCCGTCACATTGTGGATGATAAGGTGTTGTTCGGATCTGTTTTACTTTCATCTGTTCATTAACATCTTTGAATAGTGCGCTCATAAAATTCTTTCCTTGATCGGTTAATAATTTCCTCGGTGTACCATATCTACAACATATTTGATCGATATAGATTGTCGCTACAGTTGGTGCTTTTTGATCTGGCATGGCGAACGCTTCACAATATTTCGTTAATAAATCCGTTACCATCAATATATATTTATTTCATTTTAACGTTTCTGGTAGTGGACCGATCACATCCATCGCGATGATATCCATCGGTGCACTCGGTACCGTTATGGGTTGTAGCGGTACCTTGACTTTATAACTCTTGTCGAAATGTCCGTATGGCTCATAGATTACCTCTTCTTGACCTTTCACTGGTTTTTCTACACACAAATACACGGTCGATCTCATTGGAATTACAATTTCTTCTTTCGCTCGTACATCAACTGTTTCGTATGGGATTCCACTTTTGTGCATCAATTTCATTGTTGATAGATCCAATACACCTTGGGGTATTAGTCTCGGCAATAAATCGGTTCCTATTAGAACTGGTACATTTATTTCTCTTGCTATATGAATTTCGGCATTTATCCTCGTCGACATATAGCTTATTTCACACTGTAATTTTCCTTTAAAATTGCTCGTTTCTCCATTTACTCCTACGGCACGATTATCATTGTCTTGCAATATTACGTCTTTATATTTTGTAGGTAATATAACATCATATCGGATTACCGAAATATTTGCTCCGGTGTCGATTAACGCTTTCACTTTCCGTCAGTTTATGTTCACGTCTATTTTCGTCAATGGGCCTTGTTTCTCTGTCAATGCATTAACTGAATATGTTCCGTAGATTAAGTTATTTCGTGGTATTGCATAATTTATTGGAGTGGCTTCCACAGTTAACTCTGACGTTGTTACTTGTTGACTATCGAGTTTGACTATCCTCAAAATAAACGAAATACGGGCTCTCGAGCGTAAGAGGTGTCGGGCTTGGGAAGGGATGAAGGAACTCTGCAGTTATGCAACGGTGTTGGTCGTAACATATATAAAAATTCTAATTGCACTTTGTGCAATCATGAATTAATTGATTTTGCACACTTGCACATGTGTAATATTGATTAGCACTTTTTTGTGTAATTTTGATGGTATTTACATTTTTCCATGATTTCCTAGGTGATTTTCATGGTTTTAAGGTAAAAGTATTGATTTCTAAGGTGTTTTCGATGATTGCCAATGTGATTGTAGTGGTTTTTGAAGTGAATTTGATGATTTTTAGGGTCACTGTGATGGTTGTCAAGGTATTTTTGATGGTTCTTAACGATATTTTGATGTTTTAACGGTAACGGTGACGGTTGCCAAGGCTTTCAAGTGATTTGATTGTTTGTTTAGATGATTTCGATGGTTATCAACGTGATTTCATCGGTTATTAAGTGATCGCGACCGTTGCTAGGGACTCAAGAACAAACCAGAAGCGTTTCTAAGGTGATCTGAACCGTTACCATGGACCCGGGAGCCAATCAGAAGAGTTCCTAAGGTGATCGTGACCGTTACCATGGTTAAAGTTACCCCCGGGGGTTTCCTATCTCTTACATTGTGGGTCGAATTCCAATTTTCTCCTACTCTATTGAAGTAATAAATACAAATTCCTTCATTTTAAATGAAATGTCGTGAAATAGGGTACATGGAATGCAACATTACATTTCAGACATACTAGATTAACAGTTTTATGACATACGCCATATCATCTTTATTTAACAATTGGTTCATTAAAATGATTTACACCATCAAAACGAACCGATTCTGGTGTTTTATGAGATGCTGATTTTGTTAAGCCTCTAATGGATTGAGGACCACTTTCCGCGTAAATGAAAGCAAGCCAGCTTTGTCGTTTGAAAAGACTTAAAAATAATTAAACGATTAAAAATGCATCACAAATATTTTAAAGAGAAGTCTTTATGTGGTACGCATACTGCGTTAAGTACGCGGTAACGCACCGTTCAGGTGTATTCCATCGGTAAAATGCACCGTTTACTACCGCCCAGTCGTCCACCCTGCTCAACGAAACATAGAGCGCTCTCAATACTTATCTCTCACACAATTACGGATGTTTCCGCTAGAAAATATTCTATAAACACTGGACTGTTTGTCATAGGAGTTTCACGGAATCACTACCAAGATCACTTAATTTTACAGTGCCTTATTTTTTTGGATACAATCAAGATTCAAGTTTATAAAACAAAACATTAAAATTTGCTGCAGTTACGAAATACAATTACTGAAGAAGTCAGCCGATTACATTCTTATTTTCTTCGTAGAGCCTTTAAAAGTGTGTTCTATCGACTTGCAGCATCTTATGAAACTGAATGACGCCATTTCGAACATTTTTATAGTACATAAATTTCAGGGTTTTTGTTATGTACTTATATGTTGACAAAAATTTATTTGTTATGGTATACATCCCATGAATCAAAGTAATTAATAAAGACGAACAGTGTAAATCCAGACAGGAAGAAGGAGCAATTATCAATTGATTTGTGACTAAAACGTGATGAATATTCAACATTAAAAACTACTCACTTAATCAAAGAAGTACGTCCATAAAGAAGAAAGTCTGCTCAAAACAAAGACACGATGAAAAGTACAACTTCACATTCAAGTATTACTGTTCTGATCAAAATAAGACAATCTTCGATCATCGTATCACTTATATATATGAAGGATTGCAGCCAGTCAACTGGATAGTTGTACATATTTATACTTTCTACCTGTCTCATTAGAAATTATGACGCTTCTATATTACATATTCTGCCAAGTTCTATTCATGATGGAAATGATCAGGCAAGATGTGAATGAGTGGAGAGTCATTGTTCACGAATTAAGGACTTATAGGGGTGTAAATGACGAATTCGTATTAATGCATTCGTCGGTTATCCGATTTGAAGGATCGATAAAGTGAGATGAACACGAGTTTAAACAATCCTCACTAAATATAGAATTCAATTCTTGTAAAATAAGCTTGATTCCTTTAATTCTGATATTTTGTGTTGAATGAGGGGTGTTATCACACAACAAGGAACTTGTATTTAATTAAATAACAAAGGCAATAATTTCAAATTACCATTCATCTTTCCGACTTGAGTCAGTTGTCATAATGATACAACAATACTAAAATATTAATCAAGTCGGTCACAGAGAGTTGCGGACTGAGAGTAGCCACAGGTCCCGTGTCCACACCGCCATCGAAGGACGCAGGGATCGGTGATTAAAGCATTAGTGGTGAATGTTCTCAAATGACATTTATGTGACAGAGGGAATGCAAACAATGTTTATCACGACTTTAAAAGAAACGAACAATGTGAAAATTGTTAATTTTATGAGAGGTAAACGCCACCCGTGCTCTGGATCTGAGAACGACACATAGGGCAATAATCGTTACGAGATAGTAACATTGATGCACATTTTTGACATAAGATGAGATGTCTACACGGTTCAAGGAGACAATCTCTTGGGTTATCTAAACAAATGGCGCACTCGCCACTACTCGGTGGATTGTATAATGCTGACATAGAATTGCTAAGAGCCCTTGCATCTCCCAGTGATGACCACTGGCCTTCAGAATATGATGCTGCTAGTTCAGGAACCTGACAAACTTTAGTGGCGATCCCATCAGTTTTCCACATCTCCTGACGAGCTACTAAATTTGATTTCATAAATGACTATCTGAAACATATTAATTACATTCTCTTCGGTACTCTCGTTGTTCATCTGTCAATATCAGAGGTTCTTTACCACTTCTAAAAAAAAGAGTTTTTCCCATTGCTTCAAGAAGTCCTCTAACTATAGCAAAATGTTTTATAGTAAAGTGACAAATTTCAATATAAAAAACAATACTATCTTAAACAAAATAATTAATCTAAAAATCTCTCAAAACGACTACTCAAATAGTTTCACGAAAACAAAATTTAGTCTGGTTGTAATTTTTTTATTTGATGTGAATTTTGTAGTTTTTTCATGTACTCTCAATATATAAAAATATAAATTAAATTAAATAAATTAGGTTCAACAAATTAATTAATTAAAAAAATTGAGTTAGTCTAGTTATTGAGATTTGAGTCGAATTATAATCAGACCATATGGTGTGATTATTTGTGATCGGATGTTTCCTCACGTGGCATTTGCTAACATGATGTTTCCTCACATCGACATTTGCTCACACGGACATTGCGTAAGAGTTTTTAAAAAATTTTATTGAAAAAAATTGTTATTAGTAATTTTCTATAAAAACATATTTTATTGCCAATTAATTGATGAAAAATCAATACGATGAAAAAAATTCAGTGAAAAGTTTGATAAAAGTACTTTCCGCTCACAAGTAAACTTTGTAAATTAAAAAATATTTGTAAAGTTATTTATATATTTTTCTATTATTGAAAATCGGATTGATGAAAAGAAATTATATTGCATTAATTTCGATTAAGAGTTTTTAATTTGAAAATTGTATTGAAAAAACTGTTGTTATTAATTTTCTATAAAAACATATTTTATCGCAAATTAATTAATGAAAAATCAATACGGTGAAAAAATTTAAGTGAAAAGTTGATAAAAGTAATTTCCAAGTGAGCAAAGGTCCGTGTGAGGAAATGTCATGTGAAGAAACGTCCGGGAACTGTTATTATTAATTAACAATTGTTGATTGTTTTGCCATGGTGTGGTATAACGAGCTCTGATTTGCTGGTCAATCAGATTTGTTTGATTCATTGTTCTTGTCACAAAAATTCTCAAAATTGAAAATTATTGTTTGTCAAAGTTGGAAATCGATTTTTTGTCTTATTTTGAAATCCCTTTTTAGTCAATTAAAAAGAATCATTGTTTTGTCACAGTTTGGGGTATTTTCGAAATCGAAGAGTTAAATTTTTTCAGTGGCTTTGAAAAAGCGAAGTCTTGGTAGAATTAGTAAATTTGGATTTCGTCTTTGAATTGTTGAAAAAGATTTGAAAAGTGCAAAGTTGTTTTCTGTTGTAAAGAAATTGTGTGATAAGAGTTGATTATTTCGTTGATTAAAAAAGAATTAAGTTGTTAAAGTTTATGAATATTTCTTTTGAAAGTTTGAGGAAGAGTTGTCGAAAGTGAATTTATTTTGATATCGATGTAAAAAGTGTTAATTGTGTTGTAAAATAAAAATTTCTAAAGAGAGTTTAAAAAATTAAAACGATTAATTGAAATGACATATTTCTTAAATACGATGTATCGTGTTGATAAAAATGTTAAACCGAAGTTTATCATCACAAATAAATGAGGACGGAAATTCGATTGTTGATCACGTTGAGAAAGTGAAAGTTGACGAGAAAGATTATTTAGATAATCAGAAATTAAGACAGTGTAATTTCTTTCTTCAAACTGGTGTTAGGAACATTGCAAGATTGTGAGACCAATTGTCAGGTGCTTAATTTGATTATTGAAATGATATTCAGTTGAATTTTTGTTTAACCGATTATGCTCAGGAACCAGCGCCAACTGCGAAATTAATCGTGCGAAGAAATGAATAGATTGGTTTTTGAAATCTCGAATTATCTCTTTCCAATACTGTCAACAAATATGATTCTCTTTTTCAAACTTATCAGAACTACCCAGGTATATTTCTCTGAATCGAAGTATAATAGTGATTCCATTATGATCGATGATACTTGTCAAAATTCGGGTGAAGATGTCTTGGCATTATTTTTATTAACTTCCCCATTCAGTAGGACCGTTGTCTTCGTTTTTCTGAGAACCCTTAAACGACACCAACGCGACATCACAGCAAGCGCGTATCCACCCTAACTCTACGATCACAAATTATTATACAAGTAATTTTCATTATAGAAACTAAAATCTATCAACAAGAAATTCAAGTCAAACGACGCGTTTCGAGAAATTATCATTTTAAATATCATTTTGATTCCATTGTGATTGAGGGTACACAACAGTGACTTTGACATTAGAATGTCCACCACTTTGCAACAGGTCTTTAAAAACTTTGGTGGCTTGGTAAGCTTTAACAAATTTCTTTCAGGCAGAGGTGTCTATCCGTCAGTAAACATTAACTATGATTCTTCAAATTAAGGATCTACCATTATTATTCCTAATTGTGAATTTTGGATGACCTGGAATACTGACAGAGATCATGATTGTCGCACTTGAAAAAAATGTTTTTATAACATTATAATATGCACTTAAAATCAGACGCACGGCCTTAATTTTGACTGTTAAATGTATACATACCTAATATAGTTTATGTAAAATATTTTTTAATACTCGTCGATCACATTTTGCATTTTTGTTAACATACTTTACAATATATATTATAAAAGCCCAAGTCACTGCCTGCCTGCCTGCCTGCCTGCCTGCTTCACTAACGCTCATATTATCTACTTACAATTGTAAGTAGATAATTATATTAATAATAATTCATA
>MQRK01244457.1:1510-12193 GCA_001938485.1 Girardia tigrina
AAAAAAGTAACGTAAAATCTTATTTTTATTTTATTAAAATATTAATCTTACAAACCATAAGTACCCCGTATGGGAGAAGAAGGTTTGTTTTAAAATCTTTGAGTTTCTAATCAAATCATTGTTCGACTTTGGAGATTCGCAGTTTTTACTGTAATCTATTAACTCGTACGAAATATTGATTTGTGTTTGTATTCTGTCATCCAAAATTGAATTATTATTATTATTTGTGACTTGTTAATATTTGTTATTTGAAATAAAGTTTGATAAAAGAATTTGTGTTCATTATTCATATATTTATGTTGGAAGACCTTTCTGAATAATTGGAGTCAGATCAAAAGATAAAAGATTATTGATTGAGAATTATTGATTAAAGATTATTGATCAAAGAATAAAGAAAAGAGACTTACGATTAAAGATAGAGATTTAAGATTTGTGTTTTAAAAAGTGAATAATTGAATTAAAGATAATTTTAAATTAAAACCCAACAATATTAATAGAGCCTATAAAACCTGGATATACTCAGAAGCCTATTTCTGGAGTTTGAACTAACAATAAGTGCTACTAAGACAAAAGTCATGTGCCTTACTGACAAATCAGGCTTTGGAATATCGGAAGCAAAATGTGTTGAAAAGGTCATATAATGGGTGAAAGAATTCCGTTATCTCGGAAATATATTGACCACTAGTGGTAGCTGCAACCGGGATATTAGTCAACGAATACGAAATGGAATGCGGAAGCTTAAAGAATTGCAACTGTAATTCAGAGTAACTGCGTCCCAATAGTATTGAAGAGAAAACTGATTGAGATTAGTATTTTATCTGTGGTCTATTATGGTAGGGAGTGCTGGGCAACGCCTGAGAAGGACGTTGCACGGTTACAGCCTTCTATAATTGCTGCATGAGGACAGCTTTTAAGAAGACCAAACCATAACCGAATAAGGACATGACGATTGGACTGACTGGGGCAAGAGTGATTCTAGCCAAAAGACGCATATCATTCTATGTATACAATTCACGGAAGGGTGTAACTGAGGTCTGAAGAGAAAAAAAATCAGAAAATCACAGAATCAGCGGCCGTAAAAAGCAACTGATGAGAGAGCGCATTGCTCGCGATGTGCTCTGAATATTCAACGATCGGGCAGATTTGGTAGAATACAGGGAAAGTCTAAACGAAATAGAGCTTCTCGAAAATGATGAGGAATTTAAACACCTGATCAAAGGAACCATATCTGAACAAGAGAAAGAATATCCGAAAATGCTTTAGCCGCGCATCAAAATATTAGCTTGCATATTCCCTTCATGCTTTAAAGAATTTTCTGAGCAGAAGGAACTCGCAAGACACATTAAGAATCTGCATCTGGCCACGGTGCCGACGACACAGAGAAGTGGTGGTTCATTCATATGTCCCATGGAGAACTGCCACAAAAATTATAAAACTAATGGATGGCTGCAACGGCATTTATTAATTGATCATCGAATCCAAGGTAATGGTACTTCGAACATCCAAGTAGTACAAAGCGAAGAAACAAAAAGACGTACTGGACCTTTGAACTTGAACGCGGAACATGATATGCCATAGTCTGTCGGTGTAACTGATGAGGACTGTCCAAGAGTAATCCCTAGTGTGGTGCTGAATTTTCGGCTGGATAATATAACGGATAAGGGAATATTTCATTGCCCATTTCCCCGTTGTACTAAGTGCGTTTATACAGTCAGAAGTCTCCAGAATCAAAGAACAAAGGAACATGACTGGTAATTTCTCAGAGGGAAGCCGAAGCGTGCCCTTACATTGAAAGCTCGCACTCTTGCATCTGAAGCCGTGTGAGAGGATCAGAAAACTTTGTATTTGTCAAATGGTTTCTACCAGATACAGAGTCTATGATTCACTACCCTGTGCGCCAATGCTGAGTATTATTTGTAATGCCCAGTTATCCGTAACAGCCGTGGAGGCTTATACTTCAATTTGCGGAATGTTAAAGTTGGATTAGTATGTTGATTGAAACTTCGCCCTTTATGGTAATTACAAAAATAATATGTCAAAGAAAGAATAATGTTCAGTGCCGTTTAACTCTTTCGTTACTAGAACATATGTATACGTTTTTGCATTTATGAGTCGAGAAACCGAGGAATGTTTATTTTTGATAAATATTTTTACAGAGTTTCAAAAATGTTTACTAGTTTTTTAAATACAGTAAAATTTCCCTATATTGAACATCATATTTTACAAGAAGTGTTCAACATATGGAGAAATATATATTTATCATTAACATAGTTT
This sequence comes from Girardia tigrina, assembly GCA_001938485.1. Taxonomy (NCBI): domain Eukaryota; kingdom Metazoa; phylum Platyhelminthes; order Tricladida; family Dugesiidae; genus Girardia; species Girardia tigrina. The sequence continues at coordinate 3,785 of MQRK01244457.1, forward strand.
CTATTTGTATTATAAAACTGCTTTTTGTTATTAATTATACTTAATTATGAATAAATACACAAATATTAACAAATATTACTACGTAACATGATTATAAAAAATTGTGAAAAGTAAAATAAAAAATTAATACAGTTATTAACACTGTTGCAAAGCTTTATTTAATAAATTCCGTTATTTACGATTATCTTTTGCATTTTGACTTTTGATAAATATATTCACTTTATTTTTTTTCAAGCATAGATATCTCATTAACCATGTTGTTTCATCATACGTAACTGCAAATTTCTTCAGATCCTTTAAATATGACATGGTTGTTTTATCATTGATTACAGTATCATTATCTTTATTTTCATTCTCATTCTCATCATTTTTTTGATCTTCACATATTGATTCTAGTTGATTTTCATCAAAAACAATATTTATTAGATCTTCTTCTTTTAAAGTTTCCCTACACTCATCGTCATCATCAAATGTTACATAAGTTGCAGCTGAAACCTGCTCATCAACCAATGCAGCAGATTTTGCATCATTAATAAGTTCATCAAGCTCCATCATGTTATCATCCGTTTTATCTTCTATATCAACTTGATTAAATAAAAAACCAGCGTGACTAAAACAATTTACGATTGTGTTGGATGTTACTTCCTCCTAACATTGTTTTATCCAAATAAACACATTGAGAATCGTTATTTGTGAAATATAATTCACATTTCATAAATTTATATATGAAATAATATTCTTTATCAATCTCTTCCTATATTTAGTTTTAAAATTTTTAATGATTCCTTGGTGAAGTGGTTGAATAAGTGATGTCGTATTGAGAGGAAGAAATTGTGATTTTACATTAGAAAGATTTATATTCGGATGGGATGGACAGTTATGTAGTATTAAAACTATTTTTCTATTTTCAAATTTAAATATTTTGTTTATATTCTTTAACCAATATTCAAATATTTTTGAAGTCATCCATGCAGTTTTATCTGATGTTTAATTTACTTAGGGAGACCTTTTTTTAAACATCTTGGATTTTTATTTTTTCAAATTACAAGAGGATTAAGTTTTTCCCTGTAGCATTAACGGCAAAAATAAGGTAACTCTTTCTTTTCTAACTTTAGTTCCTTTGTAAACACGTAAATAGAAATGCTCAAAAACAATTTTCTTCTTTGCTCATAACTTCCACAAACCAGAATGAAAATCGTAGTTCACAAAATTCAGAAAGATAATGTCCGATGAAACAATATAAAACAATTATTCGTCAGGTCTTGGACGGAAGCAGCTTAACTTCAATTGCAACAAGATATAATTAAACGGGGTGCTTATTTGTGATCAAAAATTAGCAATATTTTAGTTTCCATTTTTCCTCAGTGATCATGGAATGTTGGAATTAACGTGAATTTATAGCAGATTTTGCACTCTTTAGTAAATATTTCTATATTATCACCTTTTTCAATACTTTTCGGACAAAAGTTGATTTGCGAATCTGCTTTTAGTGGCTTTTGTCATCATGTTTAATATATTATGTCGTCTTGTCAAGAATATAGATTTTTAAAAACAATTTATTTATATAATAATGTATTCAATCCCTATTAGAAAACAAAAACCATTGAATAAAAGCAATGACATTAGGTTGATTAAAAGTACGTTAAACGTAAAAGAAACCCTGCAGTCAACAAGAACCCAAACAAAAGAGTGGTGGAAAGAGGTTGCTCGAAATGCTTCCTCGGCGTCCCGTCTAAATAGCGTAGCATGTCTATGATAACGCATTAATCACATTAAAAGAATAACTATATAAATTAAGAGAACATCACATAATTGAAGTTGTACAGAAAGTTTATCCACACAATTTAGTTTCATGATGTGTACACTAAAATATATTCTTAAAGGACCTTCAAAAGTGTACAGCGAGTAAAATATAGTTAGAAGACTTTACCATACTGACAAACTTTTGGAATACCAAAATAATAATGTTCACGTAATCTAGATAAATGTAACTAACTTTAACTTTTTGTATGGATAAAAAAACATACGATTAGTGAAAGAGAGTCATGACACAATTGTTTTTGATGGTTGTAAAACAGTAACCATAGAAGTTTTTGAATGTATTGGAAACACGGGTTGAATTCATTACAAAATCAGAAGTTCCCTTAAAGAAGCCGGAAGCCAAAGAAATTATATGCACTGCCATCTAAACTCTCAAACAAGTGCGTGTTAAAAGTTATATTGATGAGGGATAACGCTAGCTCTAATGCCTTAATGGAAGGTGTGAGGAATATTTTAAATTTGGTATGTTGAGTTTGGAAATGTGTTTCTCCCTCCCAGAAGGAGAATTTGTATTTTGGATGTTCACGATGAATAATTATTCGAGCATAATTTGCATTTTTAATTACAGCATAATATATTTAAAAACTTTTAAAATATTAAATCGTTTCAAATTTTAGTATCAAAAACTTAAATAAAGTAAATAACTTTTAACTAATTTTTAAATTAAGAATTCACCAAAAACCAAAAAAACACCCAAAAAATTAAAAAAAACATCGGAAAACTAAATAAAATTTATTCCAATTTATTAAAATAATCAGTTATTGTTTTCCCAAATTTAAATTCCTTCGTTAAAAAATTATTAAATTGCATTCTAAACTCGATGTATTCTTTTTGAACATCAAAAGGTACATATTCAATAACATTTTCCAATTCTTTAAGGTTTTCCCATCCCAGCTTTAGTTTATCATAACGAACTTTTTCACAAATTTCAGCTGTTCCGGTATCCTCCAGCGGTTCTGATAAATCTTCTTCATAAACCTCAACAATAGCGTCCTCTATATCTTCCTCAAGCATATGAATTTTCATATTTTGGTTGGTTTCTTCGTTTTTGGAAAATGCCTTTTTGAAACAATTAATAATCGATTCTATGGCTATTAAATCCCAGGAAATAGAAGTAAACACAATAGCATTTTTAATATTAATGTTTTTAAATAGATTATTTAAATCATCATCTTCAGTTGCAAAAAAATCAACAAGAGAATTATTGTAATGATCCTTGAATGCCTTTATCAAACCCATATCCAATGGCCGTGTTATGGAAGTTGTGTTTCTTCCGATTTTGTTTGTCACATTTTCTTTCATCCCAAATGTTAATAATATTGTCTAAATTCTTTTTAATTCTAAAAAATGGCACCTTTACTTGTAGAAAAATTTTCAATTAATTTTCACTTTGTTGTCTTTCCATCCTTCAAACATTTCGCAATTTCAAATTTTTCGCTCGATGTTAGTTTTTTCGTCATTGGGGATAATGTTTTTTTTACAAAATTTAATATAAATTTAAACAAAATTTAACATAAAATTTAACAAAATTTTTTTAAAAAAACTTGTAATATTTTAAATTTGGGGAAATTTTGATACTTATTTCAAACCAAGATTAAATATGTTGGGGTTTCAAAATATAAATTTAAATGTTTAATCAAAAAGTTTTGTAAAAAATTAATTAAAAAATAATTCTCTGATAAAAAAATAAATAATTTTCGATTTACATTATTTTAATAAAATTTGTATAATATTTGTAAATATTTTTAGATTTGTTTTAGGTTAGAAAAAACTTTTTTTTCAAGGTTAGAAAAAACTAGTATATAAACAATTATTATTTTAGTATTATTCACACAAAATTTCGGACAAAAATTATACTTGCAGACCCTACTAAAGTTTTTTAAATTTCATCATGTATTACGGTAATCTTTTTTATTTAATTTTTTTTAACAAATCTAGTATCCTGTAAAGGAGAAAGAATGAAGTTTGACTTTCAGATATCGCTCGCTATAAATTGATATTGATTTGTGTTGATTGATGTGTGCTTCAAACATTTGATTTAACGATAAAGTTTCGATTTCAGTTTTGTGCTCAAGTTGTTATTTGCAAATAACGTTTATTAAAAGGAATTGTGTTCATTCTTCATATATTATTGTTGGAAGAAACCTTTTGGTCCATTTGGAGTCAGATTAGTAGTTTAATATAAACAAAGATAGAAACGAGATTTAATTGTAATACCCAACAAATATTATTTTTAGGTTAAAAAATATGCCCCAAAAAACGAAACATAATTGTACTTTTGGAATAAAAAAACAATATAAATAATATGTAATAGTGTGATTATCTTGAAACTTGCCCCAAAAACGAAAATTTCCCCAGAAATCAAGGTACCCCACCATAAAGAATGCCCCGGAAACGAGGGTGGACTGTAACTATATAATGAGTCCAGTTTATGTTGCGATAGCAACTTGCTAAACCACATTAAACCCAGATAGTTAAAATCGAAGGTCAAGTGCACTTCGTCGATACGCGTTCATTCGTACAAACATTTGATAATATAATATAAATAATAAAATATAAAGTTTTACAAAACTTATTTTTCATTATTTTTTTATATCCCGTTAAAAATGAAACATAAATTCTTAAACATTTTTATATTTTTTGAAGTTGTTCGTCACTTAAAAGAAAATATTTTATTTCGTCGTAAAATCTAAAACAAGAGCAAATATAAATAATATAAAAGTTTTGCTGAGATTTATAAAATAACAATCTACTGAAAAATAAATTTTTTTTCTTTCACTTGTTAAATTAGAAACAATTTATTATTCTTTCTATTTCTTCTCTATTAATAGTCGAGATAATCTTTGTTAATTGCTTCTTTCGCCTCCTCTAACTGACTGCTTACGACATTGCGGCTATACAAAATACTGTTTAGACTGGCCACATCTGCTAGGGAACACTGAAATATAGACTGACTTCCGTCGTCCTGAGAAAACAAATATACGGTGATTGTTTTCCTAAATGAGCAGAGGGATGTTTTCACATGAACTTGAAGAATTATTTGAGCTGTAGCTAAATACTGTCAATAAAAGTACATTAAAAAGAAATTCTTATAAAAAAGTAAAATAACTTTTTTTTCAATGCAGAAAACGGTGGCCTTTTCGTTTGAAAATGTGTTGGGAGATCCCATTTCTACGAATTCTGCAGCCTGATTATCAAGTACGATTCCGTCATTCTCTATCGACAAAAGTAACAGTATTTCTGCAAGGGTAATATTATGTCAATATAACATCCCACGACATTACCCGAAAATCGTCTACTTATGGCCACTAAATTCGGGTTAGCATGGTCGACGAATATCGACAACAATCCGGTAGAGTCGGAATAAATTGTAGTAAAACTGAGGAAAAGATTTTTTGGAGTATCCTAAAGCAGATGAATATTGATATTTCATATTTGATTAATATAATAATGATAATAGTAATAATAATAATAATAATAACAAATGTTCCGTATTGAGAATTTTATTTAAAAAAATAAAGAAATTCTTTTTTATATAAAATTAGAATTAAAATATAAAAACTTGTTTATAATTTTTATTTTTTTTTGTAAAAATGAAAATTCATTTCTTGAAAAATCGAAAATGTGATTTGTTTTACTGCTGCTGGTTGCGTGGCAACTTCGAAAAGTTCTGTATTAAAAATTTAAAAATTGTTTTTTTGAGTGGAAATGAAAGAATTTCATCTTCGTTGTGCAATTTCAATATTTTAAAAAATACATGCCAAAACAAAATTAATGAATGATCGATTTTCAATAAAGATATTCAAACAATTTCCATTTTTGATTTGTAACGACATTAAAAAGGTTTTCGAAGAAAATGCGAATTTGCAGAGTATCGAACTCCTTGAATTTCGCACAATTTACGCTGTATAAATGAGAACTTTTAGAGATTAGAAAGGAAACTGATAATGCTTTTCAAACTTTTAGAAAAAGAAAACTTAAAATTTTCAGTGTCGGAGCAATATGAAACACCAAAAGAAAATATCGACCGAGAAAACGTTTTTTAGTAGAATTTTTGAGCACGGTTCAACCAATAAAAAGGAGAAGAAAATAAGCGAAAATAATCACACATACAAAAACAATAAAGGAAGGAAAAAAAGTCGTCGGTAAATTCAAATGAATCACAATTTAAAAATGCATTCTTCCTTCAAAAATATTTTTTACGAAAATCTTGAACGTGAAAAAATGATCTTTAAATAAATGTACGTCCAAACCTGCTGTGGTGATGTCATTCCTCTCCAGATTCAATAATATCGAACTACAATGACGTCATATCTCTTGGCATCACTAGAGTTCAAATTCCGGGGATTTAATATGTCATGGTATAACCGATATGTGCAATTGCTAGGTCAGATTCAATTGCATGAACTGACCCAAGGGCTTATTATATAATATTATATAATATTGGCTTCATATAAAAGAACAAGTAGTTTCCTTTTTCATCGTTTATCAAATCCTCTATTTATTTCAAATAAATCTTTTTAAAGAATTATTTTTCTTTACACCTATTATAACCTTTTTATGTCATTATGAAATCTAGTCTCGGACCATAAGGGTCGTCTGATAACCTTTCTTCATCATCGGCATTCAGATTTAACAAAAATTCAAAAGTACAAGAGACGTAAAATTGAATTATTAACAAGAAAATGTTTTTCGAGAATAATTTTAGAAGGAAAAGAAAAAACATTCAGAATTGTCTGTCAAAATAAAAATTAAATGAAACATTTGTTTTCTGAGACACATTTCTTTTGAAGAATAATTTATCTTTGATTTAATAAAATTAATTTAATTTTTCGGTTTGTGGATCTGCAATGTTCTTTTCTAACGTTTTTAATGAAATAAATAATTAATTCAATTTAAGTTTTTTTAATAGAATGGAAAAATAATTTAAATTTCAAATGCCAATTATTTTTTGACAGATTTCATTTAGAAAATTGAGTTATCTTAATTGATGTATTTTTGTTGGAAATTTCGTATCATCATTTATTTTATATTTTAGAAAAATAAATGAAGATTCAAACAATAAAAACGAATAAAAAATATTTCGTAATTTTCTTTCAATTTTCTGTTAAAGAACAATTTCAAATTATGAAAAAGACAATGTTTGCATTATTAAATGAAAATTAAATAATGTTAAAATAAATAAAAAAAGAATAAATAAATATTTTTCGTTATTATTTTCGAAACAGTTATTAAATATTGAAAATTAGAAAAATAATATTTAATTATTATTTTATTAGCAATATTTTATTAATTTCGATGGATTATTCGTCATGATCAGTCAAAATCAATAAAATGTATTTAACTTATATAATTAGTTAACTTTTTAAATAAGCCAAATAATTTATAAAAATTATTAATTTAAAAATTTAAACAAATAATTACTACGTAAAACATAAATAAAAACATAAAACAAAGAAAAGATTTTTAAACATAAGAAAAACTGTATGATAATTAAAATAAACAAAAATCGTAAGTTAAAAAGTTTAGATTAATTAAAATCGATATATTTTAAAAAGAAAATTTTTATTAAAACTTTTAAAATAAAGAAATAAGGAAGTTAAATTTATTTTTATTAAAACAATAAATTGGGTAAAATTTATAATGTAGAACAAAATTATTTAGAAAAATAAGTTAGAGTAAATTAAATTTTTTTAACTAATTATTTGGAAAATAAAAAAAGTTTATAATAAATTAAATTTAAAATAAGTAAAATATTTTTTTACCAAAATATTAAATTTTAGAGTTAAAATTTATGAATTAATTTTTCGGTTTGTGGATCTGCAATGTTCTTTTCTAACGTTTTTAATTAAATAAATAATTAAAAATTACGATGTGGTGGCCTGGATCGAAAAATTAACGACCGTCGCGAAAATTACGAAGAAATGTGTAACAGAAGTCATTTCGATGCTTCTGGAGGGTGCAGCTTATGATGTGTGGAACAACCTAAGCGATGACTCGAAGGTGGAACAGGCTGAAATAGAGAAAGCGAGGCTTTCAGTATGTCGAAAATCGACTGTTTGGAGTCATTACGCGAAAGGAAGTTGAGGCGAGACGAGTCGTTGGACGAATACGTTCAGGTTATCCGGAAATTGAGTAAAAAGTCCAGCGTGAGCGGGAGCGAGAAACTGCTGGTGTTGTTTTTGGTGACCGGATTGCCGAGCGATATCAGGACGAAGATTCTAACGATGATCAGAATGGAACACCTTGGCAAAGTGTCGTTGGATGACGTTGTCGAGAAAACCCGGATTCTTTGGCAAGAGGCGATAAAGAATGATGGAAGTGTGGCCTTTGCGACCAGATCATATCGGCAAGATGTTACGTGCTTTAGGTGTGGAAAGAGAGGACACTTTGTGAGAGATTCTCATGTACAACAGGTGTCGCCAGCAAGATATTATTCCTGCGGAGAAATCGGTCATAACGCGAGGTCATGCAGTGCCCGAAGTAAGCCTCCATTAACTGATTTTAAAAAGAATATAATTGGTGCCGTGAAACTTCTGTCGAAGCCAGGTTCACCGGCCGAGACGATACAGAGTATGAACAGGAGAC
>MQRK01244458.1:0-19777 GCA_001938485.1 Girardia tigrina
AAAAAATTATCAATTTAGAACGATGTCGAATGACGAGAGTTTTGCTGAGAGTTGTCTAAAAGACAATTCTGATTGTAATGAGAATAAAAGTTTGAAAACCCATGTTGGTGTTCTTAATAGTGTGAGTTAGCGAATGAAAGTTTCCTGGATAAATACGTTCTAGTAAAAAAAGAGCTTGAACATTTCATACAGGAAATGGTTAATGTGCAGCATATTTTAACTCTGAAATTCTCTTTCTACAAGAATCTTGAAATACTTGTGGACATAATCAACAAAAGAAATGAAGCATAAAAAGAAAAAATATTATGAGGGTCTTTTGAGAAAAATGGATTTCCTGCATCACTATATTTTACTGTTCGAATTCCTTACTGTTCAGATTTCTATCGTTTTAGATTTAGGAAGACTAAATTGTGCAGTATATAGTTTGTAGATGTTGAGAATCTGATGGAAGAGATAAGCAGAATAGGTTTCAAAAGAGTATTGAAATTAATTTCAAGGGTCTTTCAATATTTATTTGTTAAGAGAAAAGTTTTGAATTAAAGAAAAGTAACTAAATCATGAACACATAGACAAGTTATCAGCTTGTTATATACACATAAATACTTTTCTGAATTGTATATGAAGTTTAATTATTTTTTTATATTGAAATTATTTTTACTTATTTGTCACAAACATCAACAGAACAATTTTTTACATTACTTTGTGGAAGTATGTGAAACAGAATAAGAATTTGAATTTACTATTAAATTGGCCAAAATGTTCTGAATAACCATAGAAAAAATATATTTAGTTGCAAAATATTATTTACACAATAAAACTTATTCATCTTTCGGTTGATAAGAGCCGGATACTTAGACTTGAAGTTGTTATAAACACGTTCCAGTTGTTGGCGATACAGTTCGAAGGTGATGGGGCGATGATTCAGAATCAATTAAAGATGTACTATTCCTTCAAATTTCCACTTGGTGCAAATCATGATCTTCTTGGGCAATCGATTGTGCTTCATAACTTATGGTGTTAATTGACCATTATGAACCCAAAGCCTGTCCGATTGTGGTTGACAAGGTACACCTACTTTTCATCTGATGGGACAATCCTTTTCCAAAAACGATCGTCAGAAGGATTTTTGAGGAATTCACTGCAAATTTTTTGTCTGTAAGCAGCTTGTGCTGAAGTTAAAACATGTGTGTCACGACCCCCTTGAGTGATGACACTGTTGGAGACTCGTGAGCCCCCAGAGGTTTTTAAATGTTCAACCTCAACATGATGTATTTTATCTCATTATATCTGTGTTCACTCTCACAGGGTGGTCTGACACGCCTCCCTCGCCCATCATCTACAGTGTAGTGATGGGTCTGTAGCGTTTTCGGGTCCGTTTAGGTCAGGACGGGCTATGGGCCCCTTAATCGGCTCAATATAGTTCGGGGATGACAATTCGTATTCTCGCTAATGTAACTAGTTGTCATTATTCATTTCTGAGCTCGGGAAATTGTTAACTAATGGTCATTTTCATAGCAAAGTTCAGCAAACAAACTCATTAAGATTCGTGTTTGTAATTTACATATATTATCTCGCTGATACTTCTCGTCGATCTTCTTTAGGACAAAGCTAATTGAAAAAATTTACTATTATCATGAATTCGTCGAAAATTATAGAAATTATTCAATTATATATCACAATTTAATTTAATTTGCAATAAATTAATTTTTCTATGGTGTATTAGAACTTTTTGGCCAAACTAATAATATTCAAATTATGTGTTCTAATAGACGGCATATTCATACGAAATAGGTTTTTTAGTTCTTTATAAACGTTTTTTTTGTAATACAACTGCATTAATTGTTGGAGACTACAAAAAATCAAATTTCATTACAATGAAGTTCGTTGTAGTGCGTTTTATTGCATTGTGTTGATGTTATTTAACAATATTCATTCAAAATTATGACCGTAAGAATATTTATTCTTAGTCCCACTTCTGTCAACAAACTGGTTACGCAACTAAAGCATAAAAATGTAAAAAAAACATAGTTTATAATATAAAATTTATATAATACACCATTTCTATTTACAATTTCAAACTTCTACGTTTCAGTTTTGAAACTTTAAACTAAAATTTCAGAAATAAAATTAATCTTACAGAGCTACATCAAAAAGCACCAAAAGTTTGTTTAAATCGGAAAAAATCAAACTTTGATCACAAACACAAATGAAGCAGGAGTAGCTTAAACGTTTTTGCAAGGCAAATGGTCCCTATGAATGAAATTCATTTTTTGATGATGTTGTAAACATAAAACACAGAAGAAATCGAAATCAGTACCATTTATGCAACTTTTGTGTCATTTAATATGAGAAAAATATTATTAAACAATATTTTTTTTGCTAGGAATAATAAATTTAATAAAATGTTTTTTTCAACACACTAATAAATATAACTAAATAAGTAAAAATTCTATGAAATACCCTATTTCATCATTTTTAACATATGTATACGAAGGTTTTTTTACTGTCCCCTATGATAGAAAAGCAGGGGAAATAACCAATTTTGACTTTTTTCCTTCGATTTTATGGACAAACAATGGTGACACAGGTGGTAAATCTTCTAAGAAATATTCAGACGACAAGCTATAAGGATTGTCCACAGCAGTACGCTATTAAACCTTTCTGCTTTCAAATTAATTTGACAAGAGAAATATTTCAGACTATATAATCAATCTTTTCTATAATATTTAATATGTTGTTTATACACAGCAATAACATTTTAGGTTGTGTATTGTTGAATGTTGATTTTCCTGAAGAAGTTTGAATAATGTTTGATTAACCCTAATGGGGCCGAAACTATTTCCTTTAGAAAAAATGAATTTTTGATATTAATTCTGGTTTATTATATCTAAATAACTTGTTCTACATTAAAAAATATTTTTGTTTCATACGGTCTTTTTGTAATAGGGTGTTAGGTTTGTTCACTATTGCACCTAATGTCACCTGTTGCTGAGTCGTCAAATTGATGTAAAAAATATTTGAGCAGTGTTCTTTTAAAAGGACGGTGGTCCCATTCGGGTTAAACGTGAATAAGACACCTAAGCTTTCGTTTGGTATGATCACCACTTTATTTTATTAAAAGTTACGGAAAATTACATAATGCAGTCAGACAACGAGAGAAACATATAATAAATCTTTGTGCATGAGCCATGCACGATTAAGTGAGGAGCAATCTGAAAACGTGTTTTTGCTAATCAAAATTTTTTACGAATAATCGGAATTGATTGAGGCGTCAAATCTGACAAATGAATGAAGCATTCACAGAACAAGGTTATATTAGTGGTGCATTTTTTCATCGGGGAAAAATTTAAGGATGACGCAGAAAGATTTCAATGATTCCTAAATGGATGATCTTAGCGATATATTAATTACTTATTTTACTTTACAAAAATTAAAAGTGGTCATTTAAAATCTGACCATAGAAACAATTTTTTTTTAGTGTTGGAGACTTGATAACGTCCAAAAAGTTTATCAGATTTTTCATATAATTCAAAATAATTTTTAAAAAAATCATAATGAATTAATATAATAAAATCTTCATTTAGTGCTTAATTAAAAAAATATTATAAAAATTGAATTTGTTCAAATATAAAGTGTAATAACATAAATAAAATATAATTGTAAGTGCTTTAAATTTGAAATATTTTGTATACATAAATTTTATTGGTATGAATACACTGATAATTTAGTAGCCTTTATCATATAAATAATATAAACTGGTAAATAATTTCTTTTTAAATCAAAGAAAAGTCCATCAAAAATCGAATAACAAATTCGGATTTTTTTACAATTTAATCGATTCGGAGTCGATATATTGAGTTCACAACTCGAATTAATTTTCTGAACGAGCCAGTTGGGGTGACAAAATAGCCGACATAATAATGATATCATTTTAATGTGTTTTGGTGCCATATGTTAGAATCTCGAATAATTTTTTTCTATTCGAAACTTTTGACAGAATAATTCGATGCCGATAGCTGATTTGGATAACCTGGTATTTGAAGCGCCTTTTCATATTTTAAACCTCTAAAAGTTGTCTTAAATACGAGGAAGTTAAGGAAAAGAGAGAATTTCTCCGAGCCCAGAAAATTAATATTGTTTTTTGAAAATTCCTCATCACAAAGATAAATAAATAATCAAATAAACTATAATTGAAAAAAATTCAAAAATGTTTCTATTACAAAAAATACCGAAACTTCATTAAGTTATGACTAATATAAAAAAAATAAAATTTTGATTTTATTTTGTCTACTACTTTATTCATAAATTAAGAATGATTAGAGGGCAATCACACGTTTGTATTTTTTTCTCAAAATGATTAATTAATCTTTCAGATCGTATATTTTTCAATTTATTCGTGTATTGCTGTCACGATTGACCATTTAAAAAAATTCAACTCAATCGGACCATGTGAGTTGGTGAAAATCGTTTAACAAATTTTGTGGCATTCATATGATAAAAATGATGAAAAACATAATATTTAAAATATTTCTTAAATATAAATTAACATTCAGAGGATAATGCATATTGATATAAAGAATGACTGACCATCCATACATAAGGATCTGGATCATTGTACTAAATAAAGGGCATGATATTAATAATAGTATCCAACACAAACTTGAACTATTGTGGCCATTAGAAAAAACGCGGTCATTATAAGATTCATTATCTTCCATAAATTACAATAATTTGAATGTACTGAATTTCCGATCGGATCGTAATTTAATTCACCTTTAATATTTAACATTGCAATATTTCACTGTCGAATCCCAGTTTCAAATTTCATTCCAATATTCCGTGAAGGTCACGAACATGATACTAGTTAAATAAAACAAATTCAACGATTTGTGGATAATTGTAAAACGTTTTTTGCAAAAACATTTTTGATTTACTAGTTTGATCAAATTTTCACACTATCATTTATTACAATAAATTTATTAGAAATTTTTATAAATTTATAATAATTTTATTACAATACATGACTGGAAAAAACCTAAAACATTTCTATTTAAAACATTTTAAAAATTTGTGATTCTTGAAAAACCTTAGTTGCAAAAAACATATTTTTGATTTCCTAGTTTGATCTAATTTTCACATTATCATTTACACTGTCATCAAAAATGAGTAAGTGTGCAAAGTTTGGAGAAAATTGATTCAGTAAAAAACCTTCAAAAATACGTTTCTTAATTCTATTGGCGTATCGAGGTGATATTTAAATTAAAACGAAAAATCAAGAGTTAGAAGTTATTTTTAATAAAATATTTATTGATGATCAAAATATGTACAACTGATTTTAAAGAAAATCAACTTAACCTTATTTATTTGAATTTATAAGTTGGGTAGAATGGAGAAACGAAATTCGCTTACTTCAAAGTGATTTTAAGTATATAAAAATATATTAAACGAAATATATAGATTATATATTCTTTCTATCGTACTTTATTAATTGACGATTCCACTTCTCGAAATGAGCTCTTTACAATTAAGCTTGACTTGACGTTACGATTTTCTATTAAATCAATCACGAGCTTTTATACTAATCTCTTAGATTAAATTATCTCTGCGGGAGATAATTTATGCAGAATCTCGAATCCTTTATTTTTATCAACAAAATTCTTCTTCTTTGAATTTTTAGACTCGTTCTTTAAATTATAATTAAGGTTAATTTTAATTTTTTTTCGATTAAGGCTTTTCTTCTTATCAAAAATTTATTCCTTTTTCTCTTAGAGCCTTCTTCTTTTTATACTATTCTTCTTAATTTGATTTCTTCTTATTTAGTTTTAAAAATACTTTATTTATTTTCTTATGATAAATATAACTCTACTCTATCTTAATCGTTTACCTTTTGAACTATTTTTATTTAGTTATTTATATATAAATTATATTTAATATGAAAATAGATAAATAATTTCTTATTATATCTATAAATTAAAACAAAATTTATTTTGTACTACTTGTTACGACACGGCTCGAATAAATAACTTAAAGGAAACCCTCCTTCTCATCCGACGCCCAGTACGCATGAAACCGTTAGCGAAAATTTGTGGGGACAGTCTAACTCGACTATCCCCGTTATTTTTAAGTTTGTTTCAAGCACACCGAACGCCAGACGTGAAAGAAGGTCCCTGTGTTTTGGCCCGTTCCTTTTGTTCGGTCCCAGCCGGTGAGGAGGCCTTTGGAGTCTTCTAAAAGTCAAAACAAATAATAAGTTTTAATTAATTAATTAAAAACCTTGATTTATTTAGATGACATAAATTACCCATAATCACTGGCGGCTACATTCATGAACTATGGCAGCGACATTCTGTAATTTCATTGATTGACGTCCTGTGGGTGGTTCCGGTTGTGGGACGCGAGCTGAACTAAAATAAACAATCATTCAGGATGTCGCGATACATAATTACTACATTTCTACTACAATTACCACAATAATTTCCTCCCTTCCTGTGATTTGATGAATGAATACAGGATACCCGAATATGTCTGATAACGCAATTACCCGATCGGGTATAAATACCCGGAACGCATTTTCTACAGTCGACAGTCTTTGCGACACTTATTATTCGTTATCACCATACGCTTTTGCAAATACATTTATTTGATTTAACTTTTAAATATTTAAAATCCCTGAAAATTGACCATAGACGACAATACTAATTATTTGTGAACGACAGAGAAGTCTACAGACGATCATCTATAATTACTGGCGAATTAAATTGTCACTGAAGATTAAAGATTCGGCAACTCGACCCTTAATTCATCATTTGGAGAACGAGAAATTTGTATTGGAAGGTTAGCCTCGTGCAGTGTATACTACTCCTTTTATTCTCTCTTTTCGCTTTATTTAATTTCATTTAATAATTGGCGTAATTTGGTTTACTTAATTGAATATATTTCTCTATAAATAAATGTCTTATTGAATTATCTACTTGAATATTATTTTGTTGAAATTCGTTTTCGATTTTATTTTATCGTTCTCCTTTCCGAATCATCTTGATAATAGGCATAAGATGGGAAGGGGATGTTATGAAGCTGGAGATATTAATGTGATCGATGGGCGAGTAGGAAGAATAGTCAGAGCGAGTAGGGTGCAGACTAATAAGAGTAAGGTATTGAAGGTGAAGAGGACAGTGGCGTGAGGGTTAGGACGCCACGTGTATATATTATATATAGTGAATCACAGAGAATTATTTTAGCCTTTTATATGAAATAATATGCATGGGCAACATAACATATATAATTACTGTTTTGTATTTATTATTCTAATCAGTAAGAATGTAAGATTTTTATAACTATTTTATCTAATACTCAATTATATTAAAAATATTTTTTGTTTTTATTCATATCTCATTGATTAAAATACGTGCAGATAATTTTAATAATATGAGGGTTCGTGAGAGTGTTGGATATTGTAACAAAACGTTCAACACCGGGAATCAAAGAAACTTTGGATTCTTTTCAAATATTGATTGACGGAAAATAAAAATACTTCAATGGTTTAAACTTTTACTATAATTATATTAATTGTTTGGGCTATTACACTATTTTATTTTTGAATTGTGCTATTAATATTGATAACAACAACTATGCTAATATTCTTGAAGAGTTACATAATCTGATAAACGGATTAGAAAGATAATGTTCAAATAATATTAACTTTTCAGATCTAATTAAAAAATGCGAAAGGTTTATATCCAACGAACTACGATGGCAATGAAAATATCTCAAACTCTCATTTTTGTTTGGAAATGCTACAACGACGCACTTATACAAGTTTGAAAGAATTATTATTTATGGCAACTGCTCAATTAAAAAATAAAAGTTTAAATAATGAAGAATTTTTCTAAAATATACAAGATAGGATATATTCTTTGATTACTGATGTTGAGTTGATATCTGAAACAAACACATTGCAAATATGGAGAAAAATGGAATTAAATAAACTAAGCAGAATAATTCAAGATAGAATACAAATTATTCAAAATCTACCGAATTGTAATAAAGAAATTAATTTGTAATAAAGGAGGTGGATTTGGTTATCAGATTCATCATGTTTTGTATTGTTTGATACTCGCTTATTCTACTCAACGTACATTTATTCTCGAATCTAATAATTGGTGTTATAGTTTTAAAAGTTGGGATTTTGTGTGTTTCTTGCCAAACGTACGATAAATCAAGAGGATTTGCAAACTGGGGAAATCCGAATATGAATACATTTTATTAATATTTTGGTTCCGATTGTCGATACACTATCTTATAGGCCTTCATTCTTACCACAGGCAATATCACGAAGTATTTATGATAACGTGCTTTATTTACATGGCGATCCGTTAGTTTTGTTCGTTGGGCAATTACTAAGCTACATTATGCGTCTAAATGAATATATGACCAAAATATTACATGAAGTTCACAATCCACAAATTTGTCATGATACAATGCAGCGTTACTATAGATATGTGTTCAATAGATGTGAGTATTTCATTTGTCCAGTATGTCAAAATGCAAGTAGTGGCGACTATAATCAATTTTATGAATGTCACAAGGACCATTTGTGTGACTTTTCAGTGAAGTCCAAGAAGACTATCTTCCAATCATCAGCGTATCCAGTTCTCGCAGCACCAAATGTTTCAAATGTTCCAATTGAGAAGAACGTTTCAATTGATAAAAATGTTTCAAATACATTAAAAGTTCCCTTAAAACATATAAATGTTACAAGTTTTCCAATGGAGATATATGTTTCAAATGCTACCAAGGCTGCAAATATTCCATCAAAACGTGCAAATGATACAATTATCATAAATGTTTCATCAAAAAACTCAAAACAGAGACCAATTCATAAAGCTTCATTGAATAAGAAGGTACGTCAATATGTTATCAAGGCTCCCCATGCTAACCTGTGCAGATTGAGCAGCTTAGGCAGCCTAGACAGCCTAGGCAGCAAGGTTACAAGTCTACATGAGTTTCTGGAATATTCCAAGAGGACACCATGGGGATTCTACAAGATAACATGGTTGATTTCAAGGCCATCAAAGTCAACCTTAAATTGGAGGCAACATTCACCAAGGTTGATGATGAACTGTCAAATAGAGCCTTCAAGACCAAAAATAGGCCAATGATAGAATCTGATGATATTATGAACTGGGTCAATGAAGAATATGCCAAGATAATGAATGAAGCTAATGAGAGCAAGGAAAAGAAGAGTGGATGGACTCTTGTATCCGTTAACCAATTGATAATTCATGTTCATATATACTCCCCAATGAGAGGCAGCTCCAACATACCACATCCTGAATGGATAGTTAAGAAAGGAGCAAGCATCAATGTCTACAATGATGACAACATGTGCTTCAAGTATGCTATGCTGTCAAAATTTGTTAAAGATCAACATAATGCATTACGAGTATCAAAATATGACAATCTGCAGCACACATATAACTTAAGCTGTATTAGATTCCCACTGAGCCTGAAAGAAGTCAATAAATTTGGAAGCCTCAACAATGTCTGAATCAACATATTTGGATTAGAGAATGAAAAGTTTTATTCCTTACTTGTATGTAAGGAAGAATTGGAAGATCATCGGGATTTGCTATTGCTAGGTGATAGAGAAAAGAGGTATTTCGCTGGATCAAGAACTTTGAGCGCCTTCTAAGATCCCAAATATCGAAACATCATGGAAGTATCGAGATTTGTAAATGATGCTGTACACATTCTAATGGAGATGATGCAGCAATGAAGTTGGAGGAGCACAAGGATTATTGCAATAACAATTATAGCATCAGAGCGGAATTTCCAGAGGAAGATTATATCGAATTCAAAGAATATGAAAAGATGCAGAAAGTGCCCATTATCATATATTGTGACTTTGAAGCCATTCTAAGCCCAATCCAAACGTGCAATCCAGATCCGCAATGTAGCAGCACGACAGCATACCAGTATCATGAGCTATCATCATACTGTATGTATGCATTGTGTATTGACAAGGAGCCACTCCTATACAGAGGGCCAGATGCAGTAGAACATTTTATGCAACGTATGGAGACTTATGTCCACACAATTGAAGACATGTTGCAGCAACACAAGCTAGATATGGTGATAACATGGCAAGAAAAATGTGAATGAAACAAGGCAACACAATGTTACATGTGTGAAAAACCATTCACAAAAGGCAATTACAAAGTCAAAGACCATTGTCATTTCAATGGAAAATATCGAGGAGCAGCATGTAATAACTGCTATTTGCGCTGTAAAACATGTACATATGTTCCTATTGTATTCCACAATCATAGTGGATATGACTCCCATTTCTTAATTAGAGAACTGGGAAAAATCAAAGGGAACATAGATGTTATTCCAAACAGCGAGGAGAAATACATCACATTTACCAAGCATGTGGGAAAAATTTCGGTTCATGTCATTATCGCTGGACAGCCTTGTCAAGAATCTTCCAGCAGATGAACTGAAGGAAACTAAAAAGTTCTTCCCAAATACATTTGATTTGGTCAAAAGGAAAGGAGTATTCCCCTATGACTACATAACATCATGGAGATCGCTGGATGAAACAACATTGCCAACTAAAGAAGCATTTTTCAACAAACTGAACGACACCGACATTATTGATGCTGATTATCAACATGCACAAAATGTCTGGCAAGCTTTCAAATGCCAAACACTTGGGGAATATAGTGATGTATACCTCCAAACAGATGTGCTGCTTCTTACAGATGTCTTTGAGAGCTTTCGGGATGTGACACTTAAGAGCCACAAGTCGGATCCAGCTCATTTCTTTACATCACCAGGTATGAGTTTGGCAGCAATGTTAAAATATATAGGCATAAGGCTCAAAATTCTGAAAGATTATGACATGATCCTCATGCTGCAAAAAGGTATACGAGGTGGAATCTGTCAGTCGATTCATCGGTATGGTGAGGCAAACAACAAATACATGAAAAATAATGATACATCCAAGGCATCCTCATATATAACATACTTGGATGCTAAAAATTTATATGGATGGGCAATGAGTGCTCCATTACCTTTTGACAATTTCAAATGGGTGGATCAACCTGAAAACATCACAATAAAAAAACTGAACCCTAATGGAGATGTGGGCTACATATTGGAAGTCGATGTTGAATATCCAAAATCCATCCATACAAGACACGAGCAGCTGCCTTTTCTGCCAGAGAGCAAATTTCCTCCTAATGGAAAACATAAGAAGCTGCTCTGTCACTTGGAAAATAAACATTGATATGTAGCCCATTACATCAATCTCCAACAAGCTATAAGGAATAATCTCATAGTCACAAAGATCCATCGGGCTCTTCAGTTTAGTCAATCAAAATGGTTTAAGCCATATATTAACACCACTTTAACACCAATCTGAGGACCAACACCAAAAACGACTTTGAAAAGGATCAATTCAAACTGTACAATAACAGCGTTTTTGGTAAAACGATGGAGAATATCCGCAACAGAATTAATATCCAACTGGTACGTGATTGGAAGCGGGCAAAGAAGCTCATTGCCGAATCAAACTTCCACAGCAGTATTATATACACTGAAAACCTTGTGAGTATACATATGCTGAAGATATCACTGATGTTTAATAAGCCGATATATGTGGGGATGTCAATCCTGGATCTATCCAAGACCTTGATGTACGACTTCCACTATGACATCATGGTCCCTAAATTCCGGGATTTACAGCTAATGTATATGGATACTGATAGCTTTGTCTATCAGATTCATACAGAAGATCTGTTTGCGGAGTTTTTTCAAATGGCTCAACATATGGATACCTCAAACTATCCAAAGGACCATCCAAATTATTCAACATCAAATAAAAAGGTCCTTGGAAAGTTAAAGGAGGAAGTCAATGGTCAAATCATCTTTAGATTCGTGGCACTACGGTCTAAGATGTATGCCATTGATGTGGATTGTAAGATCAAAAATAGGGCAAAGGGAGTTCAAAGGGCAACGTTAGCAAACCAAATCGGATTCCATGATTATATGAGAGTGCTGCGGGAACAAATCAATATAATTTCTGAAATGTGAAGGATTCAATCAATAGAACACCAAGTCTCCACAGTAATGATGTGGAAGAAAAGCCTAGACTGGTTTGGCGATAAACGACATATTTTGACAGATTGAATAAGTACACTACCTCACGGACATTATTTCTTGTGAATATATTGTACTTGTATATATTGTACATATGTAAATAAATAAATGTTCTTTATAATCTTGTTACGTTTTAATTCCATTAAAGGTTAATCAAATAATCATTTCAGAAAGTAACATATAAAACATTTATTAACGTACAACAATTTAACGAGTACAACATTTCTCCATTCATTTCTAAATTCAGCTTCAGTGTCTCTAATACATATTTCATTTGTGTTTCTATATCCATTTTAACAAATGTATTAACCTATTTTATATAAAATCAAGACTAAATTATTACAAGATTTATTAACACAACAATACAACTTGTATCAACAATTAAATGCAACGAATTTCTGACAATTTGCCTTTTGGATAATTTTCACCATTTCTTTCTTTTCTTCCTTGTATGATTATTTTGATAAATGCCATAGAATAATTAGACAATGCCATTGTTGGTTTTTCATGACCCATAAAATCTCTGAATTTTAATCCATCATCTGATCAAAAATATTGTTCTCTATGCTCACTCATCTTCCCATCTGGTCTTGTTCCAACTTCTTGAAGGGCTATATTCAAAAGATCATAATTGCGATCACTAATGTCCTTTATGTAGCTAAATTTGCTCTTTCTACCATATATATGATCCCTCAATTTAATTGATTTCGGATATTTCAACAAGTTAATCTGATATCATCTATACGTTATTGATGTAGAAACCCATGGCGAGTAAGATTTTTGTGGAGCATCTCTTTGTTTTGGTTGAAAATAACTAGCTTGGTTATCCTGACTAACAAAGGCTTCATCAATTGGTGCCTGGATATCCTTGGTTGCCTGGCTGCCTAGGCTAGCCAGCCTAGCCTTGGCTACTATTGGTTGTCCAACTAGCCTAGGAAGCCTGACTAGTATAGGCCGCCCTACTGGTCTCACTGGTTTGACTAGATTAGGTTGATCAGCATTTATCTCTTCAGTTAATTGGTTAGGTCCATTAATTGTCTTATCGTCAATCTTCTTTTCTTAAGTTACCTGGTTAAGTTCATTAAATGATTTAAACTTCAACTTCATTTTAGCAGGAGCTACTTGATTTGTCAAATGGATTTTGAAATAATGACAAAATGTCTGGATGTCGCGATATCTCATAACGTTTATTATATTTATTTTAATTGATGTATTAAAACAAAACAAACTATTATAATAATATTACTTATTACTTTTAAAATAGCAAAAACTAACACTTTTTATTAATTTGTTTTAATGAATCACTTTTAATAAATAGACACAAGGCTAGAATTTGAATTGAAATGAATACTAACGTACATTTTTAACAAAATGCTGCGTAATATCAATTACAAAGGATTTACTGAAAAATGCCTGAAAGACCTCCATTTTGGCACTAAACCGTGCCAATGTGTTTTACACTTCCCAGGGTATACCATTATTCTTTTCCGCAATGGAAAATGTCGAATAATGTGATGTAAACAACCAATTGATCCATCCACTTTACCATTCAATATCACCAATGTAAGTATACAATCAATTACAGTGACGTGTGATTATGGTTAGCCTATAAATATCAATGCTTTGAAAAAGACTATTCCAAATCATTATGAACCTGAAATGTTTCCTTCTTTGAGATTAACTTGTTTCAATCCAATATGTGTGAATTTTTTAGTTCTTGGAAAATTGTAATCACCGGTTTGAAAGATTTAAACTATAAGGATTTTGTTACACGTGTTTTTGACTATATTTTGTTTACAACTATGTAAGTTGTATCTTCATTCAAAATCTGGTGTATATTATCCATTGTACATATTTGTTACAACTGTACATGCTATGTAAATAAATGTTTCTTAAAAAAACTTATCTTATACATGTCTTTATTCATAACCTTGCAAACAACAACTTTTATTATATATAATATTGATATATACTATAAAAAGTTAACTATGCAATACGTTGATATGATGGATGCAATACGTTGACATGATGGATGCATGACGATATCTCTTTGGATACGGCCATGTTTTGAATGGTTGATACGATATTGGTTGATAACATAGTATAATATCATAATATAATACATACATATTGTATAATATTTGCACACATAATGTGCATATGTTCGAAAAAGCACTACGTATTGATTTTTTTCAAAAATCTAAGATCATATTCTGACTATTCATATATGAGTTACTATCCATGTGTTCAAACAGATTTTCGAAATTTTGCTTGTTTCTACCTCTATACCCTATGGGCATTCTGCCTCACTTTAAACTATATTATATTAAAACATGAATATATTGCACTTTGTACAATTGTGAACTTATTGATTTTGCACTCTTGCATTAAGCCTAGGTAGGCTACACATGTGCAGTATTGATTAGCACATGTGCAGACCAGTGCAGTATTGATTTTTGCATTTTTTGTGTAATTTTGATGGTTTTTTCATGTTTTCGATGATTTTTAAGATGTTTTTTAAGGAGACTTTTCATGGTTTTAAAGATAACATTGATAGTTTCTAAGGTGTTTTACATTGTTTTTATATATACTATTAAAAGGTTATACATCATGGTTACGGTAACCGTGGTACTTTTGATGGTTAATGTCTAGGCTCAGCTACTTTAACAGATCATGCACATGTTATAAATAATGTCTATACACGTTTTAAGTACTAAAGGAGTTTCATACATATAGATTTTACATGTAAAATAAAAGGTTATGTATCTTGATTACGGAAACCATGGTACTTGTGATTGATGATGAGGTACATTGGGTAATTCATGAGGTATTGTATGATGGTAGACAACATACATATATCATAGGGGTTTCATATATATACGAAAAAATCAATTTTTGAGCACTTTTTTGATAATTTCAGAAATGTGAAAAAATCGATTGATCAGCACTTTCTCGAAAATGTTGATGTGGAATCTGAATGTAAGTATATGGATTACTATTCAAGTGCATCAACAGTTTTTTGATATTCTGCTTCCTTCTGTCTCTAAAAGCGATGTGTATTTTGTGTGCACATTATGCTAATTATAGGAAAAAGTAATCAATAAATGAAAATTCTAATTGCATATTCAGATAGAGAATCCAAATGTGCATCAAACACATTATATTGATTTTTGGCACTAGTACTTTTAAAAAATTTTATGTATTGATTTTTGCACTTTTGCACATGTGTAACTTAAAAAGCACTGTGGTAGGACATTAAAAATGTGCGGCACAATGTGCACTATAGATTAGCACATTTGGGCACTGTACAGCGATCGATTAGCACTTTTTTCTTCGGTTGCTATGGATACGGTAACCGTTACCATGGTTACAACCGCCTTGAATCACTGTATCCGTAGCTAATGAAAAACGTTTCTTGGTTACCGTTGCTATGATAACTAAGTCCTTGGTTACCGTCACAAGTGAACCGGAACCGTTGTTATGGAAACCGTGACCATTGCTAGGGGATTACTGACCAATCAGAAGCGTCTTTGGGTAATCGCGATCGTTGCTGCCTAGGCTAGGGTACCGGGAACCAATCAGAAGCGTTCCCAAGTGAGTCGAAACCGTTGCTATGGTAACCGGACCCGTTGACATAGCAATGGACTACCCCCGGGGGGTCGTGAGGCCGAATGCCCATTTTCCTCCTACTATGGAACTTGTAGATCTAATTGTCTGCTGCAAAAGTTTTGCTCTGAAGGAAGGCTATGATAGCCTGATAGGAGTACTATGCCAAGAAACCTCTTGATTTTTACTCCAGAGACTCTTGATAGTTTGGGACATTCTTGTCTCTACTAGCATAAACTGTAGTTTGAATATGGATATCGTTTAACATGGAGTCATCAAAGAAGGTCTTCCACAAATCATACTCTGACATTGGCGATAGCTCCGAATATTTTTCAAGAGTGTCACATTGTATGTTCGGAAAGGGATTGTGAACTTTATATTTCTTTTTCCATCTTCTATTGGAATCTTCTTCGTCCCCTTCTACAATTTTTTTCTACAATACGATAATAGTGTTAATATTAGTTTTTGCAAATAACAATATTTATACAAATGTTTTTTGTGAAACAATTACGAAAAGAATTTCCCATACATAGCGGAAACTGAATCAGAGGATTAACCGATAAGATCTAACTGTCCAAAAGATTCCGGATTGTCCGCCGATTTAATTTCACTATGTACTATTCGGATTCCAGATTTAACAATCACTAATTTTGGCCCTAAAGATGGTCGTTTCTCTTTATCTCGCCATAAATATGGAATCCATTCAGATCTACTGGAAGTCTATTCCCAAGATTCACGATATCTCTGTTTTGACTTGTTTAAAAGTAGTTTCGAGCGGCTTAATTCTTTAGTATTAAATGTGACTTCTTTCGGATGATTTCCAGTCGTCCAAACATTTGTATGTGATTGTTGAATATACATCGAGATTCAAATTTAAATAACCAAGAAGACAGTTTTCAATGATATTACTTAAATTTACCTACCGTCTTTCAAAACTATATTAAAGAAATTTTGTTAAAAATAAGATAATCTATTAATGAAGAATCTAACTGTTCAATACAGAAAATAAAAAACATTCTAACAGTTTCTAATTCTTGTCAATTAAAACTACTGGGAGGTAAGCTATTTATAGGAACTTTGACCACTTTCTCGTTAACGGTCATGGAGAACACATGAATGTACGCTGAATGTAGGCGAACATAATAAACTTCGTGAGTCTTCAAGTAAGAATCTGCAATCTCAGAAAAGTTCGTCACGGAAAAATGATCGATGTGATTCCCGTTCGGATTGAACGACTCATCAATTAAAAAATCGAATTCATCATAGGTGTCATGACCAATCAGATGATATTCGAGATGCTCCAGTCGACGTTTCCAAACGTGACGACAGAATCCACAACCGGCGGATTCGATATTCGAATTTTTTAATTCTTCGACAACTATTTTGTTTCCTAGGTTTCCACTAATCGGATATCCGAATATGCAAAATTTATCTCCCAATCTTCCCTACTTAAATATGTAAAAAATATAATAATAGCCCAATACACTCACCATGTCCAGGCGGATGTTAAAAGGCAATTTAAATTATTTATAAATTCAAACAATCGAATATTAAAATTTTATATTTCCATAAAAACTTATTAATTGTTATTTTTTAACGAATTTAATCGTAAGTTTTCCACATGAATATTAAATTTTATAGTAAAAAACATAATTATGATTATCAGTTTTAAATATTCGAAATTAATGCTGTTTCGTTATTATTGTTTTCAATGTTAATTAATGATTTAATTGATAATTAATTTAGAGAACTATTTATTTATTATGAGAATTATTTATTATTATATCTAAATTAGTTTGTTGAAAGACATCAGAAAAATAAAGAAAAAAATTCGCTTTCTCTTTCATGATAGTTTTATTATTCGTAAAAAAAATTTCGATGTAAATATCATTATAGAAAAAAATATTTTGAAAATATAGTACCAATGTTTAATTTTAATATAACTCATGCATGTTTTAATTATAATTATACAATAATATGAGAAAGTCAAGTTTTTATAAAATAAATAAATAAAAAATATTAGAAATTAAAATAAGAATTATACATGCTTTAAAAATTTTAACAGATTTTTTAAAATAAAGGATTGTTGTTATATATTTGAGTATATTTGAGCCGGATGCAAAGTGAGCCTCACATCTCATTCAATGGATTTGAGTCTAAATTAACTGATTTGTCATGATGGCTTTGATGAATTCAATATTTCATTTGATGAAATAAAATACAGAGGACCATAAATAAAACCACAAAGTTCCATCACGCATTATGTCTACAAAGAGTATTCCACCACTATGACGTCGTTCTTCGCCGACCAGTTCTACGAAGAGTTTTTCAATTGCAAAGAATTCGTTCGACCCACCGACTTTCAGCCGCCAATGGATCAGTCTTCTACATATATGGGACAATCCAGCTCTTGTTTAGGCTTGCGCTTTGGAACGATCATATCAGTGGCCTCTCACCGTTGCAGATGTGACACAACCAATACTTAGAGCAGAATTCTTTAACTACTTTGGATTTTTGTTGGATTGCAGAAAACGCTCATCCCACACTACACTTTTCAGCCTTTGCCCACCACACTGACAGCGTCACAAGCCTTCTCAATAGTTTTTGATCCTGCACAATATACCGAACCAAATTTCCCGAATACAATAAATGCACCCGATCAAGTCAACAGCAAAAGCAACTGCCTTTGCAATTTCGTCATGGTCACGATGCCGTGAGCACCATTCCGCCAACGCTGTCTTGAATTGTCTCAAAAAAGGAGATTCTTGAACGAAAAGTAATTTAAATAACACGAGAACTCTGGTATGATATACCAGTCTTGTTCTCCTTGGGAAGCTCCTCTGTAGATTGTGACACGTATCTGGGGTGATTATAGAGGATTGAACAGGGTTACGATTCCCGATTCATATCTGTCGCGTTCCCCTCTCTACACAACATTTTTGTAGACTCAGAGCCCCCAGTCGTTTTCTGAGTTTAAAGAAAACTCGTACGCACTTCATATTTATCTCGACAATTCCATCAGTACTCTCTCGTTACTCAGGGGAACGGACGCGCCTCCTCCACGTATATCAACAAGTTCTATACACTTTGGAGCGCCTGCGGGTTCGATTTGATAACGGGTATTGCGCTATCGACGGTCTCAGCGCCTATGGGGTATGTTTACGGACTCTATCCCTGCTTAATTACGTTTTATTAATTTCTGCAGTTTTTACACTGGTTTCATATTTCGGACAAAGAGAGCCTCAAGGAAGTAAACGTCAGTCAAACCACCAGAGGGTTCTTTGCCGTTCTCCAAACTCTTTCGTTCATATCACAACATTTTTTACTTGTTCAATTCTTTATTTTATTCGCGATATTATAAGTAGATTTCAACCTCTTGAAATCAAAGTCTTGCTCAAAGTAAAAAGGAAGGAGACGAGGTGGGCAGATATGGTCCCAGTGGTGGAATTCCCGTTTAATGCGACACGTCAAAAAAGAGTAGGGGAAAAATGTATGTTCTGCACCAGACCCCCCCCAGGGGGGTGTAACTAGTTACCGCGCGGTTACCATGGTAACGGTCACGGTTACCATGGCAACCATCAACATGGTGTTTAACACCATCAACAAACTATATGGGATATCAGATACAGTTTTTGAAATGTTCAAAATTAATTGAATTGACTGATCCGGTACATATTAGAAAGAGCAAATTCAACTTCCATGTAAAGAATATATGTGATCGTGACTATGATATTCTTAATGTAAACCTACAAGAAATAGGAACAAGATCAGATGGGAAGCTGAGTCAGTTTAGAGAACAAAATTTTCGATCAGATGATGGATTAAAATTTAGAGATTTTAGGGGTCATGACATGCCAGCAATAGGCTTGTCTAATTATTCCAGAGCATTCATCAAAATATGCTTACAAGGAAGAAAAGAAAAAGATGGAAAAAATTATCCAATATGGAAATTATCAGAAATTCGTTGTATTTAATTGTTGATATAGGTTGTATTGTTGTGTTAATAAAT